>CAUYLG010034211.1:0-110054 GCA_963573385.1 Cacajao melanocephalus
CGAGGTGGGCGGATCATGAGGTCAGGAGTTCGAGACCAGACTGACCTACATGTTGAAACCCCATCTCCACTTCAAAACAAACGAAAAAAAAAGGTGATCTAGAATACTTGAAAAAGGACCAAATAGAACTTCTAGAAATAAGTAATAAAATATCCAATATCACGAATGCAGGCCAGGTGTGGTGGCTCATGCCTGTAATCCTAGTACTTTGGGAGGCAGAGGCAGGGAGCTCACTTGAGCTCAGAAGTTCAAGACCAGCCTGGGCAACATGGTGAGAATTTGTCTCTACAAAGAATTTTAAAAATTAGCCGGGTATCCTGGTTGCACACCCGTAGTCCCAGCTGCTTGGAAGGCTAAGGTGGGAGGATCAATTGAGCCCAGGAGGCCAAGCAATTATTGTGCCAGTGCACTCCAGCCTGGGTGACAGAACAAGTCCCTCTCTCAATAATAATAATAATAATTCAGTGTGTTTGGGTTTAATAAAAACATATACAGTGAAGTGAAAATCAGTGAACCAGAAAACAGGTCAGAAGAAATTACCCAGAATGAAACACAGAGAAAATGATGGGAAATAGACTAGAACATGGGGCATCAAGGGGAAGTGTCTAATGTATGTTTATTTAATGTTCCGTAAGGAATGGGACAGATTTATTATTAGGAATGATAAAGACTAAAATTTCCCATAATTGGTGAAGTCTATAGATTTGTGAAGACAAATGAATGGATAAATAAAAGAAACGTTAAATAAAAAGAAAATTTATAGCTAGCCAAAGGAGAGAACTACAAAGCACCAAAGACAAAAAGGGATCTTAAACCTAAAGAACAAGACAGATTCAACTTCATTTGAGCAGTGGTAAGACTGATGGCTGACTTCTTCAGTGAGCAGTGGAAACCAGAAGCCAGTGGAGTAATATTATCATTGTGCTGAAAGGGAAAAAATTCCTCACTTCTATCTTTATATCAGGAAAAATTATCTTTCAAAAAAATTATCTGCTATAGGCCAGGCGTGATGGCTCATGCCTGTAGTCCCAGCACTTTGGGAGGCCAAGGCAGGTGGATCACCTGAGGTTGGGAGTTTGAGACCAACCTGGCTAACATGGAGAAACTCTATCTCTACTAAAAATACAAAATTAGCCAGGCTTGGTGGCACATGCCCTTAATCCCAGCTGCTCTGGAGGCTGAGGCAGGAGAATCACTTGAACCTGGGAGGCAGAGGTTGTAGTGAGCTGAGATCACACCATTGCACTCCAGCCTGGGCCACAAGAGCGGAACTCCATCTCAAAAAAAAAAAAATTATCTGCTATAGTTGAATATTTGTGTCCCTCCAAAATTCATACTGAAACTTAATGCCCAATGCAGTAGTTTTAAGAGGTGGGGCCTCCTACTCTGAGTGAAACCCCGTCTCTACACACACACACACACACACAAATTAGCTGGGCATGGTGGGGCATGCCTGTAGACCCACCTACTTCGGTGGCTGAGGCTGGAGGATCACTTGAGCCCAGGATATTGAGATTGCAGTAAGCTGTGATTGCGCCGCTGCACTCCTGCCTGGGTGACAGAGTTAAACTCTGTCCCAATTAAATTAAAAAAAAAAAAAAGTGAGGGCTTTAGAAGATGATTAGGTCATGAGAGTTCCACTCTCATGAATGGGATTAGTGCCTACAGAAAGGCTTGAGGGAGTCTGTTAGTCCCTTTTGCCATGTGAGGACACAGTGGAGCTGCCATCTATGAAAATTAAGTCCTCATCACACACCAAATCTGCTGCTGCCTTGATTTTGGATTTCCCATCCCCCAGAGCTATGAGAAATAATTTTCCATTGTTTATAAATTACCCAGACTGAGATATTTTGTTGTAGCAGCAGAAACACAGTCCTTTACTAAATATAATTCTCAAGGTTAGGGGCCAGGTGCAGTGACTCATGCCTATAATCCCAGCACTTTGAGAAGCTGAGAATGGTAGACTGCTTGAGACAAGCTTGGGTGACATGGTGAAACCCCATCTCTATAAAAAAATTAAAAAATTAGCTGGGAGTAGTGGTGCATGCCTGTAGTCCCAGTTACTTGGGAGGCTAAGGTGGGAGTATCACTTGAGCCCAGAGGTGGAGGTTGTAGTAAGTTAAGATCTCACCACTGCACTCCAGCCTGGGTAACAGAGTGAGACCCTGTCTCAAAATCAAATAAAAAAGAATGGGCTTTAGGCAGAAAACAGTGATCCTAAATGGAAGAACTTAGATTCAAAAAAGAATGCAAAAGCAGGCCGGGCGCAGTGGCTCACGCCTGTAATCCTAGCACTTCGGGAGGCTGAGGTGGGTGGATCACCTGAGGTCAGGAGTTCAAGACCAGCCTGGCCATCATGGTGAAACCCCATCTTATTTAAAAAAAAAAAAAGAATGCAAAGCAAATATGTGAGCAAATTTAAATTAACATGGACTGGGTGCAGTGGCTCCTGCCTGTATTCCAGCACTTTGGGAAGATCACTTGAGCCCAGGAGTTTGAGACCAGCCTGGGCCAATAGGGAGACCTTGGCTCTACAAATAATAAAAAAAATTAGCTACAGATAATAAAATAAAAATGGTGGCACATGCCTGTGGTCCAAGATACTTAGGAGGCTGAGATGGGAGGATCACTTGAGCCCTGCAAGTGGAGACTGCGTGATCATGCCACCATACTCCAGCCTGGGTGGCAGACCGAGACCTGGTCCCCTCCAAAAAACCCCATTAATTGTTTAGTAATATAATAACATCTATGGGGTAAAATCAAGGTAGCATTGCATAATACATGAAAATATTAACATATAAGTCATGAAGGGGAGAGTAAAGGAAGTTAATACATTCCAGTCTTTGTAGTAGTCGTGTCTTAGTCCATTTGTGTTGCTATAAAGGAATACCAGAGGCTGTGTGATTTATAAGGAAAAGAGGTTTATTTGACTCACAGTTCTGGTTCTGGTAAGAATTTCAGGCTGCTTCCGCTCATGGCGGACGTTCAGCGGGAGTCAGAGGGAAGGTAGCTCGTAGAGACCCTGTGGTGACAGAGAGGAAGAGAGAAGGAGAAGATGCCAGGCGTTTTTCCAACAGCCAGTTCTCTTGGGAACTGGAAGTGAGAACTGGCCAAGTGTGGTGGCTGACACCTGTAATCCCAGCACTTTGGGAGGGCGAGGCAGGTGGATCACTTGAGGTCAGGAGTTCGAGACTAGCTTGGCCAACATGGTGAAACCCCACCTCTACTGAAAATACAAAAATTAGCTGGGCATGGTGGCGAGTGCCTGTAATCCCAGCTACTCAGCAGGCTGAGGCAGGAGAATTGCTTGAACTTGGGAGGCGGATGTTGCAGTGAGTTGAGATTGCGCCATTGCACTCCAGTCTGGGGACGAGAGCGAAACTGTGTCTCAGAAAAAAAAAAAAAAAGTGAGAACTCAAGTTACTCCGTCAAGAATGGCACCAAACCATTCACAAGGGATCTGCCCCCACAACCGAACCACCTCCTACCAGGTCCCACCTCAACACTGGACATCAAAGTTTAACATGAGATGAGACTTGGTGGGGCCAAAGAAACGATATGCAAACCACATCAAACTAGGATAGGGATTAACTATAGTTTTCCTGAGTGTGCAGTTTACAAGTTCTAAGGAATTATTGTGAGAATAAAAACTGTGTACAATTTCTAAATTAATGAAGAGAAAGTAGTGGAACTTCTTTTATTTTTGTAAGGAAAAGTTGCAGGAAATTGTTTAGCAACCATTAACTAAATGGTACTATTAATATATTGAAAACCTGTGAAAATGGGAAGAAGACAGGGCTCATGCTTTTACCACTTGAAGATGGTGACAGAAGTGTTAGTGAGCCCAATAAATCAGAAAAACATGATAGAAAGATAAAAGAATTTCTTTTTTTTTTTTTTTTGAGATGGAGTCTTGCTCTGTATCCCAGGCTAGAGTGCAGTGGCGTGATCTCGTCTCACCGCAACCTTCGCCTCCTGGGTTCAAGTGATTCTTCTGCTTCAGCCTCCTGAGTAGCTGGGATTACAGGTGCACACCACCACGCCTGGCTAATTTTTGTATTTTTGGTAGAGACCATGTTGCTCAGGCTGGTTTCAAACTCTTGACCTCGTGATCTGCCCGCCTCAGCCTTCCAAAGTGCTGATTACAGGCGTGAGCCACCATGCCCAGCCAAAAGATTAAAAAATTTAAAGGGAAGAAACAAACTGTTATTCATTGATGACACTATTATATATGTAGAAAGTTCAAAATGATCCAAAGCTCTAATACAGTCAGTGCTTTACCCAAACAGCTCTAAAGTCAATAATCATTTAGCAATTGTCTGGATAAAAAAAAAATCAAACAAAAATAAATTATTGTTTACCAGCAACAAAACAAACACACTGAAGTTAAAAAGTAGTGCATACAGTAGTATTTATTTAATATAACTATAAATAATTATAAATAAATAATTTAAAATTAATTTTAAAAATTTATAATAAAAGTTCCTAGGAATAAATTGAATAAAAGCTGTGTAAAACCTTTATGGAGATCACTATACAATTTTGAAAGAAATTAAAGACTTGAATAAATGAGCAGATGTACCCTGGTTTTGGATTGGAAAACTCACTGTTACAAATATACCAGTTCTCAGCCGGGGTAGGTGGCTCATGCCTGTAATCCCAGCAATTTGGGAGGCCGAGGTGGGCATATTACAAGATCAGGAGATCGAGACCATCCTGGCCAGGGTGGTGAAACCCCATCTCTACTAAGATACAAAGACAGTTAGCCGGACGTGGTGGCATGTGCCTGTAGTTTCAGCTACTCAGGAGACTGAGGCAGCAGAATTACTTGAACCAGGGAGGTGCGGGTTGCGTGAGCCAAGATTGCACCACTACACTCCAGCCTGGGTGACAGAGCGAGACTCCGTCTCAAAAAATAAAATAATATATCAGTTATCCTCAAACTGATCTAGAAATTCAATGCAATCCCAATAAAAAACCCGTGATCATCAGCAGAGGGTGTGTGTTTTGGGGGGTGAAATTTACAACCTAATTTATTTTTTTTTTTTGAGATAGGGTATCACTCTGTCACCCAGGCTGGAGTGCAATGGCACAATCTCAGCTCACTGCAACCCCCACTTCCCAGGTTCAAGTTATTCTCCTGTCTCAGCCTCCCGAATAGCTGGGGTTACAGGTATGTGCCACCTTGCCCAGTTAATTTTTGTTTTTTTTAGTAGGGACAGGTTTTACCATATTGGCCAGACTGGTCTTGAACTCCTGACCTCATGTGATCTGCCCACCTCAGCCTCCCAAAGTGCTGGGATTACAGGCGTAAGCCACCACGCGCAGCCTGATTTTTAAATTATATAGAAACAAAGGGGTCCATGAATACTTAAGATGTCATTGAAGAATTCCAGTTTATTCCATGTGTCAAAGATCTTGTTTTAAGACATTGTTTTGAAAGCTGAAATGCTGGGGTTTTTATATTGGTAGGGTGCCCATCAGCTCTGGTTTGCCCAAGTGTACTGGTTTTTGCTGATGGTTCTGGTCTCATAATTAACAGAATGTGTTTTCATCACGAGTCGTTTGGAAGTCATATTCTGCTGTTTGGGTAAAGAATTGACTGTATTTTTTAGCTTAGTTTTTAATTTTTATTTTTAGAGTTGCCCATGTTTTCCCAAATACAGAATTCTAAACCAGAGAATAACATCTTAACATAGCAGAGAGATTGCTTCTCTTTTGTTAAGTGGTGGTCAGGAAGGAGTGCCAGGCAGCATTAAGCTCTGGCTCCGCTGGCATGTCTTGTTCCCTCTCTCCTTGCTCTCAGTGGGTTCCTTGGGCCTTCTTTTTTATGATGGAGAATACATAGGACTTAGCCTCCTCAGCTTCCTTCTTTCTTGCTGTGCTTAAGACAAGCAGCCATATGGGGCTTTTCTTTCTGCCACTGGGAAATGAGAGGGTGGGTGTTAAAAATTAAAAAGGAGAAGGATGAACACTTTTGAGTTCATAATATGTGTCATTGACATCACATCCTTTCTTCATTTAGTAAATTCAAGTATGATTTGTTGCACGCTTATAATATGCCAGGTACATTACATAACTCCTGTAGCCTTTTGAAGAAAATATTATCATTTTATATGAAGTTCAGTGTTTTAGTCTGTTTTCTGCTACTTAGAACACCTGAAATTGGGTAACTTATAAAGAAAAGAAATTTATTTTGTATAGTTATGAAGGCCGAGAAGTCCAAGATTGAGAGGCATATCTGGTAGGGGGCCTTGCAGCTGGTGACACCGTGGTGGCCCGAGGTGGCACGGGACATCACCTGGCAAGGGGGCTGACTGTGTTAATGTACTAGCTCAGGTCATTCTTCCTTTTTTTTTTTTTTGAGACGGAGTCTCGCTCTGTCACCCAGGCTGGAGTGCAGTGGTGTGATCTCGGCTCACTGCAACCTCTGCCTCCTGGGTTCAAGTGATTCTTCTGCCTCAGCCTCCTGAGTAGCTGGGACTACAGGCATGCACCACCACGCCTGGCTAATTTTTGTATGTTTAGTAGGGATGGGGTTTCACCATATTGGCCAGGATGGTCTTGATCTCTTGACCTCATGATCCGCCCATCTTGGCCTCCCAAAGTGCTGGGATTACAGGCGTGAACCACTGCGCCTGGCCTTTCTTCTTCTTCTTCTTCTTTTTTTTTTTTATTTAAGAAATGGGGTGTCATTCTGTTGCCCGAGCTGGAAGTGCAGTGGCACAATCATGGCTCACTGTAGCTTCAACCTCTGAGGCTCAAGTGATTCTCCCACCTCAGCCTCCTGAGTAGTGGGGACTATAGGTGCATACCACCATGCTCAGCTAATTTTGTTTTGTTTTCCATAGAGACAGGTCTTGCCATGTCCAGCAGGCGGGTCTCGAAGTTCTGGCCTCAAGTGATCCTCCTGCCTTTAGCCTCCCAAAGTTCTGGGATCACAGGCATGGCTACTGTTATATTGGGGTTCAGGGTGCCCTCAGCTCCCCTGAGATGACGTTTCTCCAGGTTCTTGGTCTCCTGACCTCTCAAGAATGAGAGAGGGGACCACGGCGCAGTGTGCAATAAATGCCGGACTCAAAAGTGTTTTTAGAAAGTGATTTATTAGAAAGAGAAAAAGGAGAAGGAAAGAGAAACAGCAAACTCTCACACTGAGTGAGAGTAAGAAAAGCTGCTCTCGCAATGAGTGAGAAGAGTTCCCAGAGGGGTAAAACCAGAGAAGGAAAGCTCCTCTCCCACTGAGTGAGAGAATCCAGAAAGTGGGAATCCAGGAGAGGAAAGCAGCTTCCACACTGAGTGGAAGGGAATAGAGAGAGAGAGATGGAGTTTAGGAGGGGAAGACAGGCTTTCACGAGAGTGTGAAAGGGGACCCCAGAAGGGAAATCCAGGAGAAAGAAAGATGGCTTCCATGAGAGAGTGTTCGTGGAAGGGGACCCAAACATGGAGTCTGAAGGAGTGTGGAAGAAGGGGACTTTTAACCTGGGAGGACCCCCCACCTTCTGTAAGACCCCTGGCCAATGAAAGGACTTCCTTAGAACTTCCGCTGCAGTGATTGACTTTTAGTTTCTTCCCGCGCCCCCAAAATTTAAACATAAACCGTTAAATCTCCTAGATGGAGAGAGATGGGAGGAGGGCATGGCGCTGGGAATTTCTTGCCCTTAAAACTACACCCCCTTGTGGACCCGGAAAGAGAACACGTTCCCTCACTGCCATACCCAAACTGTTTTTTTTACAGAGCCACTAGTTCCACTCTCATGTTAACTCATCAATTCATGAATGGATTAATCCAGTTACCTCTTAGAGGCCCTACCTTTCAATAGTGTCAAATTGGGATTAAGTTTTGTTTTGTTATATTTTAGAGACAGAATCTTGCTCTGCCACCCAGGCTGGGGTGCAATGGCGTAATCTAGACTCACTGCAGCCTCCGCCTCCCAGGTTCAGGCGATTCTCGTGCCTCAGCCTTCTGAGGAGCTGGGATTATAAACACGCACTATTGTTCCTGGCTAATTTTTGTATTTTTAGTAGAGATGGGGTTTTGCCATGTTGGCCAGGCTAGTCTCAAAACTCCTGACCTCAGATGATCCACTTGCCTTGGCCCCTCCACAGTGCTGGGATTGCAGATGTGAGCCACCACGCCCAGCTGGGGATTAGGTTTTCACATGAGTTTTGGAAGGGGTTATATATTCAAGCCATAGACTCAGGGTGGTAAAAAAGCTTGCTCAAATTATAGCAAGGCACAAACTGAGCTTCTGCGACAATGAGGTCCCAAAGAACAATGGCTTGAGCAAGGTGGAAGCACATGTCTTTCTCATCTAACAGTCTGGTCTGGCAGGTGGCCTTTGTAAGCTTGTGGCTTCCACTCATGGATCTAGAAGAGTCTTTATGGTTCTTGGTTTCCCACTAGGCGGAAGAATCATAACCAAGGAAGGTCACACAGTAAGAGCTCGAGGTTCCAGTGTCACTTCTACTCACATCCCAGTGACCAGAGTTTAGTCACGTGATGACACTGGCTGTAAGAAGGGCTGGAAAAGTTAGGCTTGGGAGGGTGGCTGTGTACCCAGCTGACCTATGTCCTGTTGAAGAAAGGGAGACTGGAAACTGGGGACAAGTAGAGTTTCTCCCACACCTGCCTGGAGTCACAGGTGGAGGGTATATATCCAGGACCTCTCTTCCTATCTGTTCTGCTCTTCTGTGGTACCTTATGACTATTTTTGGGAAGAGGCAGCCTTTGAGAACTTTATGTATTAAAATAATTTATTTATTTTTGAGACAGAGTCTTGGTCTGTCACCGAGGCTGGAGTGAAAGAGTATGATCATAGCTCACTGCAGTCTCAACCTCCTGGGCTCAAGTGATCTTCCTGTCTCAGCCTCCCAAGTAGCTGAGGCTATAGGCACACACCACCATGCCCAGCTAATTTAAAAAAAAATTGTAGAGATGGGGTCTCACTATGTTGCCCAGGCTCCTCCTGAACTCCTGGGCTCCAGCGAACCTCCTACCTCGGCCTCCTGAATTATCGGGATTACAGGCATAAGCTGTGCCTGGCCTCTTTTCACTTCTGATTTTGGATTTTTACTTAACCTGTTTGCACCACTCCACCTGCTTTTTAAAGTTAGACTTTTTTCCTGGTCTTTTTTCCCAGTGGACTATGCCCAGGATAGACATAGTCTTGTTTGTTCCTTGGTTGTAAAAATATTCATTGTGCTTCATGGGGTCACATTACCGTTTCTTTTCAGGCCAAATGGAAATCAAGCATTCAGCCTGTCCAGTGGTATGTTGGTAAATGTTTAACAACGGGCTTTCTGGGGGAGGAAGAAACCTCCTGGTTTGTAACACTTGCTGATTTCCATGGTGTTAATACTCCCACCACGTTCAAGTTGAGCTGCCAGTGTGATTTCCTGAAGGTGGAAGAGGGAAGAGAGGTATGAGGGCACTGGTTGCCACCATGGAGCATGGCCTCTGTGAGCACAGTGACTTATCGCTGTCTCCATCTCTTTACACTGAGGGTCCTGATAATGAAATGTGCTGGGAACCATGCTAGATCCTTTATGTAGAATAACTCAGTAATCCTCACCACGGGGGGTGTTTATTGCTGCATTTTTAGGTGAGGAAATCAAGGCATGAGAGATCATATAACTGGCTGCAGGTCACATCACAGAGCTAGAACTTTGATCGTAATCTTTAAAAGAAAAAAATTGTGGCCAGGCGCCAGTGGCTCATGCTATAATCCCAGCATCTTGGGAGGCTGAGGCAGGTGGGGAATTGCTTGAGCCCAGATGTTCAAGACCAGTCTGGGCAACATGGCAAGACCTGGTCTCTACAAAAAAAAAAAAAAAAAAGAAGTTTAGGATTTAAAATAGACCAGCTTGGGTAGTATGGCAAAACCTCGTCTCTACAAAAAAAAAATTAGCTGGATGTGGTTGTGCGTACCTATACTCCCAGCTTGGGGGGCTGAAGTGAGAGGATCACTGAAGCCTGGGAGGTTGAGGCTGCAATGTGACAAAATCCCACCACTGCACTCTAGCTTTGGTAACAGTGAGACCCTGTCTTTAAAAAAAAAAGCCAAAATACTGGACAAGGTGGCTCATGCCTAAAATCTCAGTACTTTGGGAGGCTGAGGCGGGAGGATTGCTTGAGCCCAGGAATTCAAGACTGCAGTGACTGTGTTCAGGTCTCTGTACTCCAGCCTGGCTCACAGAACAGGGCCCTGCCTCAAAAATATCCATAAATTAAAAAAAAAAACCCGTTTGTGGCCAGACAGGTAATAGGGCATTTCAGATTGTAATTTTCTCTTAGCAACAGTCTCTATCACAGAATGTTCTTTTTTAAAAGGCTCTTTCATGGAACTATATGATCATATGGGCAACACTTCTGTTTGAAATCTACCCTCTGTTTGGTGGGTATGCCATCCTGAAAAAAGTAGAGAGGCTGAACTTCAAGTTCCTTTCATTTAGCACTGGGTAAGCGTCTAGAAGAGGTTGCATATACTGTGCTTGACATCCCAGATGGACTCCTGAGGATGGGATGTCAGGATGTGAGAGGAGCCCTTATGCTCGGTTGATACTCCAGGTGTAACCAGAAATGTCTTAAATCAGCAAGCCGGGCCATGAACCAGTTGTTTGTTCTGAAGATACTGCCAGTACTGACCTTGAGGTCATTTAGGGAAGGAAATTTAAGGCCTTCCCTGTAGATAGGGGCTAACCAGGAAGATGCTAGTGTCTCTATGGAGGATAGGGTGTAGTTGTGCAGGTAGGAGAAAAATTTGCAATATTATCTGAATAAATGTTCTGGAGTCAGTTTATACCAGTTTCTTTGACAGTGAAATTAGCTGTAACTAAACCAGTGCCATTGCAGTGAACTCTTAAAGAATGCCTCTGATGTAATCTTTTTTTTTTTTTTGAGATGGAGTCTTGCTCTATTACCCAGTCCCGAGCGCAGTGGCAAGATCTCTGCTCACTGCAGCCTCTACCTCCTGGGTTCCAGTGATTTTCCTGCCTCACCCTCCTGAGTAGTTGGGATTACAGGTGTGTGCCACCATGCCTGGCTAATTTTTGTATTTTTAGTAGAGATGGAGTTGGCTAGGCTGGTCTCAAACTCCTGACCTCAAGTGATCTGCCTGCCTTGGACCTGCAAAGTGTTGAGATTACAGGTGTTAGCTACCATGCCAGCCTGATGTGATCATTTTTGAGTGTTTCTTAGAATGTGGGGAGAGTTGATAGAAACATAGAAATGTTCTTGTTATACAGAGATTTTTTTCTTTTTTGTTTTTTGAGATGGAGTCTCACTCTGTCACCCAGGCTGGAGTGCAGTGGTGCTATCTTGGCGCACTACAACCTCCACCTCCCGGGTTCAGGCAATTCTCCTGCTTCAGCCTCCCCAGTAGCTGGGATTACAGGTGCCTGCCAACACGCCTGGCTAATTTTTGTATTTTTAGTAGAGTCGGGATTTCACCATGTTGGTCAGGTTGATCTCTAACTCCTGACCTCAGGTGATCCACCCACCTCAGCCTACCAAAGTGCTGGGATTATAGGCATGAGCCTCCACGCCTGGCCCATATGCTGTTTCTCAAGAGAAACATTTTAAATATAAAGACACAAGTAGCTTGAAAGTAAAAGGATGTTAAAGGATAGACCAAACAAGAATCATAAGAAGGATGTACTATGTGAATATCAGGCACAGCAGATTTCAAAACAAGGTATATTGCCGGAAGCAATGAAGGACATTTCAAAATGATCAAAGAATTAATCAAGACGTAACAGGCCAGGCGTGGTGGTCACACCTGTAATCCCAGAACTTTGGGAGGCCGAGGTTGATGGATCACGAGGTCAGAAGTTCAAGACCAGCCTGACCAACATGATGAAACCCCGTCTCTACTAAATACAAAAATTAGCCAGGTGTTGTGGTACATGCCTGTAATCTTAGCTACTTGGGAGGCTGAGGCAGGAGAATCGCTTGAACCTGGCAGGCAGAGGTTGCAGTGAGCTGAGGTTGCGCCATTACACTCCAGCCTGGGCAACAAGAGTGAAACTGTCTCAAAAGAAAAAAAAAAAAGACATAACAATCCTACGTATGTGGCAACATAATAAAAGAAATTTAGGGTCAGGTGTGGTGGCTCACATCTGTAATCCCAGCACTTTGGGATGCTGAAGCAGACAGATCACGAGGTCAGGAGTTTGAGACCAGCTTGACCGACATGGTGAAACCCCATCTCTACTAAGAATACAAAAATTAGCTGGGCGTGGTGGCACACACCTGTAATCCCAGCTACTTGGGGGGCTGAGGCAGGGGAATCGCTTAAACCCAGGAGTTGGAGGTTGTAGTGAGCCAAGATTGTGCCACTGCACTCCAGCCTGGGTGACATGGTGAGACTCCGTCTCAAAAAAAAAAAAAAAAAAAAATTCAGGCCGGATGCAGTGGCTCACATCTGTAATCCTGACGCTTTCAGAGGCCAAGGCACTTGAGGCCAAGAGTTCAAGACCAGCCTGGGCAACATAGTGTGACCCCATGTCTACAAAATATTTAAACATTAGCTGGTCATGGTGGTGCTTGGTTGTACTCCCAGCTACTTGGGAAGCTGAGATGGGAGGACTGCTTGAGCCCACAGTGAGCTGATTGTTGGATTGCACTCCGGCCTGGGCAACATGGCAAAACACTATCTCTAAAAATAAAATCCAGTCTGACAATGTTTGTCTTTAATTGAAATGATTATTTGCATTTAATGCGCTTATTGAAATGGTTGAATTTGTGTCTGGTATCTGGCTATTTTTCTTCTGTCTCATCTGTTTTTGTTGCTTATCTCCTTGTATTTTTATTTTTATTTTTGGTCTTTTGGATTAATCCAGTCATTTTAAATGATTCTGCTAGAAAAGTTTAAGACCTATTTTGTTGATGGTCTCTTGTGATCCACCTAGCCTTCCACCATTCTGTGGCTAGAAACAGAACTGCCCAAAAGGCGCCTCTAACTGTCCTGTCTTGCAAGTTCTGATTTTGGGGGAAAAAAGAAAAGCATTGGCAAAGTGGGATTCACTTCTTTCCCTGGATTGTGTGTCATCTAGCACATGAGACGTCTGGTAGTGCATTTAGGAGAGAGGAGCATCTACTATGTGTGTGGAAGCAGCTGCGTTTTCCTGAAAGTGCTTTTAGGAATCATTATTTCTGATCCTCTGAAGTTTGCTGCTACCACTCATAAGTATCTATCCATTCCCTTTACAAGAAGCATAAGGAAGATCTTAAAACTCAGAAGGAAAACTGAATGCAGGCCAGGCTTGGTGGCTCAATGCCTATAATCCTAGCACTTTGGGAAGCCAGGGCAGGCAGAGCACTTTAGCTCAGCGGTTTGAGACCAACCTGGGCAACTGAGTGACTTCCTGTCTCTACAAAAAAAAAAAAAAAACTATCTATATATATATATATAGGTAGACAGATAGATATATGTATATGAAACTCCCCCACCCCAAAATCAAAACTGAATGTAGTGTCAGTGTATATATGGAGTCCCTTGTGCTGAAAGTCAAAGCAGCCCCATTTTGGGGTCTTAAGAGCTCCATCCCTGGGCTTTTCACATCTAAGTCCATGAGAAGTGCCCACCGGAGTGGTGTGTATAGGTTGGGGGCTGCAGGGCCTCACCCTTAGCTGCAGCTGGTTGGGGCTGGGGAGCCTGTGCAGAAGGATACAAGTGGGAAAGTGCAATTTGTGTGGGAAGAAAAGTTCAGTGTCTTTGTAGTGCGGGTGGGGTCCAGGAGTACCCAGGAGATGCCCAGAGGACCTGGAGGCATGCTGTAGAAAGCAGCCTAGTAGGCCTCTGGGGCCAGGAGAGGTTTTGAGGCTGAGAAGAGAGGATGTGCACACGTCAAGTTTGAAACAGCACAAACCGTGGGTGTGGATTACATGGGCAATACTTATTAAAAAAAACCACAAACCAGAGGCTGTGGGAATATGACTGGATGGCAGAGGCTCCCATGTCAGGGGTCCTAGGGCAGCACAGGCTTTACAGACAGACACACCTGGGCATTTATATCTGTGGTCAGCCTTTTCTTTTTCTAAGTAAAAATGTTAGGTAAGATAAATTCCATCTACTGTTACTATAATTTTTAAAATAATGTTTCATGTAACATTGAAAAGATTTATAATCTCACAATAAAGTTTGAACTTTGTTAAAGATGTAGGCTTTATGTTTTCTCTATCAGAATAGTGAAAACTTTGTTGCTGACCAGCCCTGGCCTATGGAATGACATGTAAGGCCCTAGGGAGGACAAACCTTGTGTGTCCAGGCAAAGCCAGCCAGAGCTGGGATGTTTGGGAAGCAGAGGAGGGGCTAGATCGGTGTTGATTCCTCAGGTGGCTGTGGCAAGACCTTGTGCCTAGTTGGTGTATGTGGGAGGAGGTGCCTGCTTCAGAGATAACCCTGAGTGTGATTCCACAAGGTGGGGACAATGAATGGAGGGGCTGGGTGGCTGGGGGGTGGCAGAGGAGTGAGCACAGGGTCAAGCAGCATCAGCTGTCTTGAGTTTGACTTGCTGAGTTTGCTCACAAACAAACGTGTGACTTTCGGTGGGGAGATGTCCAGTGTCCACTCAGGATGGAAGGCATCCCTGAGACACAGGAGACACCTGGATGCTTTTGCCCAACAACTGCAGAGCAAGCAAGAGCATTGAGGGGCGTATTGAGTGCTCTGGTGGATGGGGGACAGTGTGGGGAAGGAGGGCAAGGGAGAAGGGGTCAGCCCAGAAGAGAACCTGGAGAGGTAGGTCCTGGAGCTGGGGGATGCAGTGTCAGAGCTGCTGAGTAGCTGGAAAGACTGCTAACTTTGTGACTCCAACCTGGAGAGGTCTGATGAGAATGGTTACTGGGGAGAGCCCCCACCATCCTGTACTCTGGGAATCTTGTGTGTTCATGCTGGGGCTGGACTTCCGGGACTGGGGTCTAGTATTGCCGAGAGTGGATTTGCGGAGGTGAGAAATGACCCCTTTGCCCTCACTTGCAGCTCCGTGGCCGTCACAATGTTCTGGAAGTTTGACTTGAACACCACGTCCCATGTTGACAAGCTGCTGGACAAGGAGCATGTGACGCTGCAGGAGTTAATGGATGAAGATGACATCTTGCAGGAGTGTAAGGCTCAGAACCAGAAGCTGCTGGACTTCCTATGCAGGCAGCAGTGCATGGAGGAGCTGGTGAGCCTCATCACACAGGATCCACCCCTGGACATGGAGGAGAAGGTCCGCTTCAAGTATGTACCAAAGCTTTGATGGGCCAGTATGCCAGGCAATGCCGTGGGGATGCTGCAGGCAGTGTCTGAGGATGGCAAGACTTGGGGCTTTCTGAGGAAGAAGTAAGCCTTAAAAATCCACTCCATCTGAAAAGTGAGGAGGGCATTCCCATGGGGTATGATGTTTTAGAGTTTGGAGGTTGGGTGCAGTGGCTCACACCTGTAATCCCAGCACTTTGAAGGGCTGAGGTGGGTGGATTAATTGAGCCCAGGAATTTGAGACCAGCCTGGGCAACCTAGCGAGACCCTCTCTCTATTAAAAAAAAAATTTTCTTTTTTTTTTGAGACAAAGTCTTGTTCTGTCATCAGGCGCCAGGCTGGAGTGCAGTGGCGTGATCTTGGCTCACTGCAACCTCTGCCTCCCGGGTTCAAGCAATTCTTCTGTCCCAACCTCTCAAGTAGCTGGGACTACAGGCCGCGCACCACCACTCCCAGCTAATTTTTGTATGTTTAGTAGAGACGGGGTTTCACCATGTTGGCCAGGATGGTCTCTATCTCTTGACCTTGTGATATGCCCACCTTGGCCTCCCAAAGTGCTGGGATTACAGGTGTGAGCCACCGTGCCCAGCCTAAAAAATTTTTTTAGAAATTAACCAGACACGGGGTCGTACACTTATGGTTCCAGCTACTTCGGAGGCTGAGGTAGGAAGATTGCTTGAACTTGAGAGGTTGAGGCTGCAGTGAGCCATGATTGTGCCACTACACTCCAGCCTGGGTGACAGCCTGGGTGACAGAGCGAGACCCTGTCTTAAAGAAAAAGAAATTTTTGCTCTCTTGTGCCTGCATTTTCTCATTCTGAGTTATAAGTAAAGTTAATTTTAGGTTGGTACAGGTCAGAGTGTTTTGAGTGGCAATATGTTGGGAAAAAAGATTGATCCCATGATAGAGATGTGGGTGGCATTGCAGCATGCGGCCGCACTGTCAGCAGGATTGGCTCCAGGTCTACAAAACGGCCAGGCAGGAGAGATGTGCAGTATCTGACCCCACAGTCTTGGGAAGTGCTTCACTTTAGGGTCTTAAGCTTGAAGGAAATACATCGTTGTCATTTGTGGTACTGTCTGTTCTCAAAGTTTTTCCTGAAATGTCCATTCAGCCCTGGCCAGGATGCTGGGAGATGACATAGAGGGGAGGGGCAGAGTGGCGAGACTGCTGGAGCCGCAAGGCCTTGGGTCAGGACAGAGGGTAAACAAGGAGGGGGCTGGCGTTAAGAGGGAGGACGGGGTGGAGCCAGCCCCCCAGCTCCTCCGGTGCAGCTCTGAGAAGAGCACATGGCCCACAGTGTCTCCACTGACGCCTCACCAGGAAGTGGGAGATACATATGGGTCCGCAAACCTCGGCCTGCAGGTCATGTCCTGTTTCTGTGTGGCCTGTGAGCGAAGAATGGTTTTACGTATTTAATTTTTATTTTATTCGATTATTTTTTTAATTAATTTTTTTTTTTTAGAGATGGGGTTTTACCATGTTGGCCAGGCTGGTCTCAAACACCTGACCTCAAGTGATCCGCCCACCTTGGCCTCCCAAAGTGCTGGGATTACAGGCATGAGCCACTATGCCTGGCTTTTTAGTTTAGTTTTTGGAGACAGGGTCTCACTCTACCACCCAGGCTGGAGTGCAGTGGCACAGTCTCAGCTCAGTGCAGTCTCTGCCTCCCAGTCCCAAGTGATCCTCTTGCCTTAGCCTCCCGAGTAGCTGGCATTACAGGTGCGTGCCACCATGCCCGGCTAATCTGTTTTTGTATTTTTTTTTGTAGAGGCGGGGTTTCGCCATGTTGCCCAGGCTGGTTTCAAACTCCTGGACTCAAGTCATCCACCCACCTTGGCCTCCCAAATTGCTGGGATTATAGATGTAAGCCACTGTGCCCAGCTGGTTTTACCTTTTTAAATGGTTGAGGAAAAAAAAATCAAAGGAAGAATATTTTGTTACATGCATGAAAAAGACATGAAATTCACATTTCAGTGTCCACTGATGAAGTCTCGTTAGACACAGCCACACGCATCCACATCTCATGCAGTGTTGAGCAGCTCTAGGAGGGGCCATCAAAAATAATTTCTATCTGGCCTTTTACAGAAATTCTTTGCTGGCTTTTGTCTTAGAAGGAAAATAAAGCAGGATAGGGAACCAGGGTGTCCCTGTGGCAGGGGGTGGTCAGGAGTGGTCAGGCAGGTCCTCCCAGACAAGGGGAGCTGAGCTGGCATGGGGAGGAGAGTTCCAGCCTGAGCGGGGCCTTGCCGGTAAGGAGCTGAGGGCTTATGGTGGGGCGGCTACAGCCAGCAGCTGCTGTGGTCTCTGGTGTGCTGGTTACACCTGCTGTGTCAGCATCACTGTTGATAGCCCCCATTCCTCCCACTCCCAAATGTGGCCCAGTTTGGTGACAAATTAGAGCTGAGAGACAGGTATGGGGTCTGGAGAACGGGGACGGGTCTTCTGGATCAGGACAGGAATACCAGGGTAGCATCAAGGAGCCAGGAGAGTCTCAGAGTTTGGGAGAGATCAGTAGTAGATAAGTACAGAACCAAGCAAATGGAACAAGAGGACTATGAACTTGGGGGAGATTTACATAAGTAAGCAGAGATGCCCTGAATAAATTAACCAGCTCAGCTGTAAGCAGTACTTAACTTACTCCTATGAGGTAAACACAGGATATCCATTTAAATTACCCTATAACTTTGGAGGAGGGAAAGGGTGAGGGAAGTTGGATGGTTGGAAAGCTTTGCCTTCCATTGTAGGAAGTTAATTCATAATGTCTAAAACTGACAAGGGAAGAAGAAATGTATGTGTGTATTATTTAGAAACATGGAGGTTAACATTGGAGAAAACTGCTTAAAGAATCCAGTGATTGCCTCTGAGGGTCATGACTTGGGATGTGGGGGGCCTTTCCTCACCAGTCCTGTCATGTGTCTGAGTTTTCCTCTGAGGATCGTGACTTGGGATGTTGGGGGGCCTTTGCTCACCAGCCCTGACATCTGTTTGAGTTTCTAAAGCATGTGTACATATCACTTGTATAAAAAACATTAAAGTCAGGTGCAGTGGCTCACACTGGAATCTCAGCATTTGGGAGGCTGAGGTGGGAGGATCACTTAAGCCCAGGAGTTGAAGACCAGACTGGGCAATATAGTGAGACCCTGTCTTCGCTTATTTATTTTTGAGATGGAGTCTGGCTCTGTCGCCCAGGCTGGAGTGCAATGGCACGACCTTGGCTCACTGCAACCTCTGCCTCCCAGGTTCAAGCGATTCTCCTGCCTCAGCCTCCTGAGTAGCTGGGATTACAGACATGCATTGTCACACCCAGCTAATTTTTGTATTTTTAGTAGAGACAGGGTTTCACCACGTTGGCCAGGCTGGTCTCAAACTCCTGACCTCAGGTGATCCACCCGCCTTGGCCTCCCAAGGTGCTGGGATTATAGGCGTGAGCCACTGCACCTGGCCCCCATCTCTATTTTTATTTTAAAAAATAAATTTTTAAAAACACAATCAGACTTTTTTTTTTTTTTTTTTGAGACAGAGTCTCTTGTCACCTAGGCTGGAGTGTAGTGGCATGATCTTGGCTCACTGCAACCACCGCCTCCTGGGTTCAAGCAATTCTCGTGCCTCAGCCTCCTGAGTAGCTGGGACTACAGGGGCACATCACCGTGTCTAGCTAATTTCATGCCTAGCTAATTTTTTGTATTTGTAGAAGGGACAGGGTTTTTACCATGTTGGTCAGGCTGATCTTGAACTCTTGAGCTCAGGCAGTGTGCCTGCCTCGGCCTCCCAAAGTGCTAGGATAGTGCTAGGATTACAGAAGACACTATTTCTGTGGCTAGTCAGGTGCAGCAGTGTTTACACCTAATTGGTCACAACATCAGGGTTTCTTCCTTCTCTAGTCTTTCTGCTCCACATGACCAGCCACATAAACAAAACGAAACAAAAACAAAAACACCTTGTTTTGAGAAATGGAATAGGATGGATGGATGGATGGATAAAGTGGTAGCTAAAGGAAGAAGTAGGGTCAAGATTATTTTTCTTAGATGGAGAAGATCCAGGCATGGCAACACGTCTGTAGTCCCAGCTACTTGGGAGGCTGAGGTGGGAGGATGTCTTGAGTCCGGGAGTCTGGGGCTCTACTGTGCTATGATCACGCCTGAGAAGAGTAAGTGCACTCCAGCCTTTGTGACACAGCGAGACTGGCATCTCTTTAAAAAATAAAAAAAGATGGAGAAGATGCGAATGTGCGTGTAGACGAGGAGTTGGCAGACTTTATGGAAGGTCCGGGAATAAATCAATACTTTAGGCTTTACAGGTCGCAAGGTCTATAGAAACGACTCATCTCTGAAGTTGTAGCATGAAAGCAGACACAGAAAAGAGTAAATAAATGGGTGTGGCTATATTCCAAGAGGCTTTATTTATACGGACCAGCACCTATTCTTCTGAGACTCTACTACTTCCTGCCTAGGTGGCACTGCCAGGTTCAACACCTCCTCCTGCAACCTGTTAGCCTGGGAGGTCAGGGTTCTCCCGCAGACCTGGCAGCACGCCTCCATGACCACAGGCTGAATTATGGGAGGACTCTTCTTGAAAGTGGAAACTTTGCCTGAGCCGTGCATGCTCAAGAGAAGCTGCACTTGGTTTGGGATCAGGTAGTAGCCACTGACCCTGCTTAAAGCCAGGGGTTGCTCCAGACAGGTGAGGCCCACCTGCTGCCTCTTCCTAAGGCCTGACATGCAGTTAGCCCTGTCTCTACGGAGCAGCCCTTGGCTTAAAAATCACTGTGGCTGTGAGACAGCTGGTCACCTTCCAGAGTCAGAGCGCTGCCTGCATGGGCCACCGCAGAGAGTGCCACCTCAGGGCCAGAGGCAGCAGCCACATGGTCAGCCCTAGAGCCCTGTGGGTGCTCCTGGTCTTTTTGGTTTGCTTGCCGAGATCTGGATTATTTGCGAAGTACGACAGAAGAGCCAGTAGAGAGACGCCAAACTGTCACTTCCATTACTCATAAAGCAGTGTCATTTTAAATTCTAAGCTGTGGGGTTCCTCATTCCTGATTGCAGAATTAGAACTGCTCACCCAGTGGGAAGCAACAGTGAGTCACAGCCGGCCCCCAGGAAGCACACCCTACCCCAGAGAGACTTGCTGCACTCAGTGCAGAACTGAAAGGAAGACGGCGTCTCCACCAAAGGAAACATTGGGAGGAAGGGAACTTCTGCCATAACAGTTCCTAGACCCTCCATCCCCACTCTGGTAGCTCCACTGTCCATCTCCTGTGACGGCTTCTTCCTCTTCTTTGGTTTGCTTCCTGTGGTAAATTGTACTTGCTAACAGCTTCCCGAGACGGAGTTAGTGGGTGGTGATGTTTAGGGTGTCGGGCTTACGTGTTTGAGACCCTCTGACTGGAAGTTCAGACTAGGCATCACCCCCTGGGATTTGGGAGCCTCTGTGTTGTCCTCTAGTCTCACATGTCAGATGCAGCAAGCTCCTGGCTCACATGTGCCACCTGTTTTCTTTCCTCTCTGAGGGCGTTTAGGTTCTTTTCTAAGCCCCGTTGTTCCTAAATTTCCCAATAATGTGGAATATTCTCTGGGTCAGGATAGGGGATCCCAGAACGGCATCACTGAGTCAGGAGAGTGTCATAGTCAGAGCTTGGGAGAATTTAGTAATAGATAAGGACAAAATCAAGCAAACAGAACAGTGAGAAAAACTACTAATTCTAAGGGAAAACTTAATATAAGTAAGCAGATACACCCTGAGTAAACAGATCAGCTCAGCAGTAAACAGTATTTGCATGTTCACACAGTAGATACTCATTTTTTTCATTTGTTGTGCTGGGCTCGCTAAACTCTTTTAGTCCGTAAATTCATGGCGTTAGCAGAGAGCAGTTTCTCTTATTTCTTTGATATTTTCCTTCTATTTCTGGGACTTCTAATCAGGTGTTAGATCACTTGAATTAATGCTTTTCTTATTTTTGCCTTTAATGTTTTGTACTTTGCGTTTTTAGCCTGCATCTGAGAGATTTCTTCATCTTTTAAATTGCCATCCTTTTATTGACTTTTGAAAGTTCTACCATGATTTTTTGTTTTTTAAACATGAGGTTTTGCTATGTTGCCCAGTCTAGACTCAAACTCCTGGGCTCAAGTGATCCTCCCATCTCAGTCTCCCAAGCACTTGGAACCACAGGCGCTTGCCACCGTGCGCAACATCTGTCATGTTTTTAATTTATAAGGGCTCTTTTTTATTCTCAGATATTTTAATAAAAGCTTCCAGTTCTTATTCATGGATACACAGTCTTAGTGTGTCATCTCTGAGAACACTATAGTTTAAAAGAGTTTCCTTCTGTTCTCTATGCTTTCTCTCCTCTGAGTGCCTTGTTTTCTGCTTGGTCAGCACCATGCTTTCATGAGTGAGGCCCTAACTCCTGCACAGAGTTTGGGATCTGCGGGGTGCTTGCTCACCACAAGCTTAGAGGACACTAGTTGACTTTTCTTGTTGTCCCATTATTTTTCCCAGAAAAGAATCTTTTTAGCTCTCCCTGTTGGGCATGGACCTGTCACTATCCTTGGAGCTGAGTTGGGAAGAGGGCTCTCCCACCGCCCTGGCCGGCTGAGCCTACCCTGCCCTTGCTGGCCGCTGATTCAGTGTCCAGGCCTCCCTGGAGTTCTGTGGCCTGAATTCTCATCTCTAGTTGGGGCCCCTTCTGTGGGCTCCTGAAACTCAGCCTTCCCTGTGCCAAGTCAGTCTTCACATGGCCAGCTGCTTTGGTCCTCCAGGCCTGGTTCATCATTTCTGCTTCTCTTTTCTTGCCTTTTTAATTCTTTGTGTTATTTGAGAGGGAATATCAACAAGCCTTTGTGCTCCATCTGCTATGTTTGACTGGAATTTCTATACCCTGTATAAGTTGTTTTTTTTTTTTTTTGAGACGGAGTCTTGCTCTGTGACCAGGCTGGATTGCAGTGGCGCAATCTCGGCTCACTGCAACCTCCACCTCCTGGGTTCAAGAGATTCTTCTGCCTCAGCCTCCTGAGTAGCTGGGACCACAGGCACGTGCCACCACGCCCAGCTAATTTTTTTTTGTATTTTTAGTAGAGACGGGGTTTCACCGTTTTGGCCAAGATGGTCTCTATCTCTTGACCTCGTGATCCACCCGCCTCGGCCTCCCAAAGTGCTGGTATTACAGGCGTGAGCCACCACACCTGGCCAAGTTTTTAAAACTACTAGAGGAACTACTTTGAAGAATAATTGTAAAATATTGATGAAGGAAAAAATCTTAGTCCCTCCATCTAGAGAGTCAGCAGTTAGCATCTTACAGCTTGGTCTGTGCCATGTGTGCATATGTTTGTCCATGTGTAGAAAGATCAGCTTGGGGCCAGGCACAGTGGCTCAGGCCTGTAATTCCAGCACTTTGGGAGGCCAAGGCAGAGGTGGATCACTTGAGGTCAGAAGTTTGAGACCAGCCTGGCCAACATGGTGGAAACCCCGTCTCTACCAAAAATACAAAAGTTAGCTAAGCATGGTGGTGCACCCCTGTAATCTCAGCTACTCGGGAGGCTGAGACAGGACGTGAACCTGGGAGGCAGAGGTTGCAGTGGGCCGAGATCTCACCATTGCACTCCAGCCTGGGCGACGGAGCGAGACTCGTCTCAAAAAGAAAAAAAAATTCAGTTTGTTCCCTGTGCTCTTGAAATACTTCTTCAAGGAATGGTTTGTACGTTTCTCTGCTTCCTCACCTTTGATCTTCCTCCTCATCCCATGGGATGTGACTTCTTCCCCTGCCCCATGCTCCGTGTCTTAGTGCTAAGATCTGGTACACCCTGGGCCTTGCTGTGGCCTTTGATGCTGCCAAGCTGGCCCTCCTCTCCTGCCCTGAGGGGCTGTGTGTTGTCCACTGTGCCAGGCACTTGTTGGCCAGCCCCTGTGACATCCCACAAAGTGGGTACTGCCTGCCCCATTTCACAGATAAGGACACTAATGGCCAGAAAGGTCAGCTAGTGAGGGGATGAGCCTGGGCCTGCCCCAACCCCCTGTGCCCAGCTCTCAGGGCCCCTCTCTGCCCACAGACCCAGCTTGCAGTGCCCCTGTGGGCAGAGAGGGGGCCTCCATCGGGCCCCAACCATGTCCTCTCCCCCTAAACCCGAGCCTGCTGGGCCACTCTTTGACCCAGCAGGTCTCTACATTCCACCTTCCCTTACAGGCGCGGTTCCTCAGAGCTCTAAAAGTGGCACTTTTTTGTCTGGGCTCATGAGGAACATCCACTCCACAGCCAGCCGAGGTCCTTCCGTTTCTTCCCCTTCCACACCTGGTCAGCTGCCAGGCTTGGCCAGCTGTTTCCTGTAGAGTCTCTCAAACCCAGGTCCCCTCTAGCCGGTTGCAGTGACTACCTTGGCTTAGTGCTGCCCCTGTGCCCGGCACTGGCCACGTGTTGGCAAGAGAAGGAAGGTCATAGCAGCTGACCTCGAGCATATACTTGATGTGCGACCGGCATGGGCCGGCGCTGTCACCTGCACATTCCATTTTTTTTTTTTTTTTCTGAAACGGTGTCTTGATCTCTTGCCCAGGCTGGAGTGCAGTGGTGCGATTTTGGCTCATTACAACCTCTGCCTCCCAGCTTCAAGCGATTCTCCTGCCTCAGCCTCCCAAGTAGCTGGGATTATAGGCATGCACCATCATGCCTGGCTAATTTTTGTATTTTTAGTTGACACGGGGTTTCGCCATGTTGGCCAGGCTGGTCTCTTAACTCCTGACCTCAGGTGATTCACCTGCCTTGGCCTCTCAAAGTGCTGGGATTACAGGTTTGAGCCACTGTGCCTGGCATTTTTTTTTTTTTTGAGTCAGAGTCTTACTCTGCCAGCCAGGCCAGAGTGCAATGGTGTGATTTTGGCTCACTTCAACATCTGCCTCCTGGGCTCAAGCCATCCTTCCACCTCAGCTTCCCATGGAGCTGGGGTTACAGGCACATGCCACCACACCTGGCTGATTTTTCTTTTTTTTTCTTTTTTGTAGAGACGGGGTTTTGCCATGTTGCCCAGGCTGGTCTCGCACTCCTGAGCTCAAGTGATCCATCCACCTTGGCCTCCCAAAGTGCTGGGATTACAGGCGTGAGCCACTGTGTCTGTCCTCACCTGCACGTTCAGATGAGAAAACCCAGACGCAGAGAGGACAGGTCACTTGCTGGTGTCAGGGCAGGCCTGTTGTGAGACAGCTATTCCCACAGGATGCTCCCGCTGGGTTCCTGCCTGCTGGGCCCTGTGCTCCTCTCCAGCATTCCTAGAGGCAGGGTCAGGTGCTAGGCCTTGCTGTGGGGGCAGCTTCTGAGGGCTGCAGCCTGGGCTGTGGGGTGTGCCTCTCCTAGGGTGATGGCCATCACCCACCTGTGTCTACCAGGTGTAAAAGAGGGAGCACAGTGATGTCACTGTGGGATTAGAAGCACTGGGCTAAGGATTTTCTTTTTTTTTTTTTTTTCTTTTTTTAGAGGCGGTGTTTCACCATGTTGGCCAGGCTGATCTCGAACTCCTGACCTCAAGTGATCCACCCGCCTTGGCCTCCCAAAGTGCTGGGATTACAGGCGTGAGCCACCGTGCCCGGCCAAGGATTGTTTTCTATATGGTCATTTTAATCAAATGAAAAGTACATTATTCACAGGTATTGCTATTTCTTAGTCATAAAGTTCTTGCGTAGTGCCTAATCCCTCACACTGCTTCCTGAGCTGCTGATGGGGTGTGTCTCCCATCTGGGGTTGGATCGGGTCTGTGTTTGTTGATGGAAGGGGCACTGCCTGGAGGGAGAGGAGAGGCTCAGTGGAGAGGGAGATGGACATGGCTGCAGATGTGAATGTGGCCTCACTGAAACAGTGTGGTAGACGGGAGGTGAGAGACCTGACAGGTAAGTATGAAGGCCTGGAGAGAAGAAAAGCCAGAAGACTAAGAAAGGTGATTTAAAGAATGGGAGGAGGGTCAGAAAATGTAACAATCAGAGTATAGGGCATGAGGAGCATAGGAAGTATGTTAAAAAACAATCTCTAGTAGTCAAAAATATCAGCTGGTCACAGATAGTCACGTTTTTATTCTGTTCTGAGGTCTGTAGTGTTTGTTTTTATTACGTGGATCTGCTTCCTAAGAAGCAGACTATGTAAGCAGATTCCTAAGAGTTGGAGAAGTCTAATTTCACCTCCAGTGCTTGGACTGTGCCCTTTTAGATATCCAAACACAGCCTGTGAGCTTCTGACTTGTGATGTGCCGCAGATCAGCGACCGCCTCGGTGGGGACGAGAGCCTGCTGAGCCTCCTGTATGACTTCCTGGACCATGAGCCACCTCTCAATCCTCTGCTCGCCAGTTTTTTCAGCAAGACCATTGGCAATCTCATTGCAAGAAAAACCGAACAGGTAAATAATGTGCAAAGCCTGTGTGATTTCGGGCACAGTCATGATGGATGCTGATGTGTCCGGCTGTGGGCCTGGCTGTGTGGCTCATCCTAAGGCCATGGGAACAGCATTTGTGACTCTTCTGTGCAGCACGTGTGGAGCAGTGTGGGTTTTGCTAATCTGAGAGCTGGAATTTGAAGGAGTGTTTCTGGCCTGTAATTCCAGGACTTTGGGAGACTGAGCTGGGCAGATCACTTGACGTCAGGAGTTCGAGACCAGCCTGGCCAACATGATGAAACCCTGTCTCTGCTAAAAATACAAAAATTAATCTGGGTGTGGTGTTATGCACCTGTAACCCCAGCTACTTGGGAGGCTGAGGCAGGAGAATCACTGGAACCCAGGAGGCAGAGGTTGCAGTGAGCTGAGATTGTGCGCTGTACTCCAGACTGGGCGACAGAGTGAGACTCTTAGGGAAAAAAAAAAAGGAGGGGGAGTGTTTCTTATGGCTAGCTCTGGAATAAGCACTGCTTCCCGCTATCCCTAGGAGCTGCACAGGGCTCCAAAGTAGCCATCTTGTCTTGTCACCGAGCAGGAGCAGGTGCAGGTGCAGGTGTGAGGTCGTGGGGCATCATGGCAGGACCTTGGACATCCGCCTTCTCAGGTCTGTGGCTTCTTCTGTGTGAGAAGAGAGGAGGGGAGAGACTCCCCAGCTATAACGGGGTCTTCCTGGAGTCCATCCTTCCTCCTGCCTCACATGTGACCTGACCTGGGCTTCTGCCCCTCCAGGCTGTGGACACACAGAGAGGTGTGGCACATGTGCCTGCACCCAGTGGTCTGCCTTGGCCAGTCTTCTTGGCTGTGTCATGCTCCACCCGCCCATCCCTGACGGAAGTATTTTAAAACAAATCCCAGACACCAGATTATTTCTTACGTAAATATTTCAGTATGTGTATTTATTTATTTATTTTTGAGACAGGTTTCACTGTGTGCCCAGTCTGGAGTGCACTGGCACCATCACAGCCCACTGCAGTCTTATCCTTCTCAAGGTCAGGTGATCCTCCCACCTTGGCCTCCTGAGTAACTGGGACTACAGGCATGTACCACCACACCTGCTAGGTTTTCTTTGTATTTGTTGTAGAGATGGAGTTTCCCCATGTTATCCAGGCTGGTCTTGAACTCCTGGGCTCAAGTGATCTGCCTGCCCCAGCCTCCCAAAGTCCTGGGACTACAGGTGTGAGGCACCATGCCCAGCTGTGTATCTCTAAAATAAGGACTTTTTTTCTTTTAAATGTAATTAGAATTTCATGATCACATTCCAGAAGTATTAACCATAATTATTTCATACCATCAAACATTCAGTCAGGGAACAAACCAGTATTTCATGTCTGCTTGGAGCTCTGAGAAAGTGCAGTCCCAGAAAGGCTGTTCCACTTGCGGACATTCAGCATGTGTGTTGTGAGTGGCAGTGGAATGCCGTCTTCCCTTGGGCCATAAATCTGAGAGTTGCATGGCCCCCCGAGACTGCCTCACCTCAGCTCCTTCTGAAGCAGCGTGTAAGCCAAGGGTGGCAGCAGCAGTGGGTGGTGCTGGGCAGGAAGCTGCTGGCAGAATGGGATTGGGAGTGGAGGCAGCCGGGAGCTGTGGTGTGGGCCATGGCGTGGGCTGGGGGTTGTCGTGGCTGTGAGGTGGTGGTAAGAAGTTGTGAAAACCTTTACTACCTGGCCCTTGCAGCCCAGTGACTAGAATTGTGTATCTCGTAATTTGCTATGCCCTGATCTTACTCCTCTGCCACTTTCAGATATTTTCTTTATAAAATTAGTGCTTCATATAATATTTTTCTCCCATCTCCCATTAATTCAGTGCTGAATGCATTAAAGTAATATGAACTGAACTGTTAAAAATTCTTCTATTGACAGATGTTTAACACATGTATGTGAATTTCAAACAATACAGAAATGTGTAAACCAATGTTCTGTCATCTCTGGAAATGGCTACTGTTGATGATTTAATGCATGTGCCTCTTAAGTTTTTTTTTCCCCAGTAGACTTTTATTTCACACAGTAGTCATACACTGAATACTGCAGATTGCCTTGTTCACTTGGACATGGGTCTTGTCCAACTCTCCCCACAGAGCGGCCTGCACCGCCCTCCTGGGCTCTGCCTCCATCACCCAGCAGCTGGCTTGTTCTCAGGGCCAGCAGTGAGGCAGGGATGCTGTGAGCCTTCCCCCTGTGTTTCCTGAAACTGTGGGAGATAGCCCAAAGGTGGGGCTTTAGTGAAAGGACCGTCCGCATTTTCTCAGTCCTTCATTATGAATTCTTTCAAACGTCTACAGATTAATTATTTCATGAACCCCCATGTCTCTGTCACTCAGATTCCACATCATCTCTTCATGGCCAATCACATTTCTTCTATATCCCTTTATTTCCACCCCCCACCCCAGATTATTGTGAAGCAAGTCCCAGACGTCGTATTGTTTTGTATTTATTTCAGTGTGTGTTTCTAAAAGATAAGAACTCTTCTACAAGCATGACCACAATACCATTATCACACCTAAAACATTCATGATAATTTCTTACTTTCATCAAATATGCGTACAGTGTTCAAATCACTTTATCTCATAAAACGTTTCTCAGAGTTGGTTTGTTAGAACTGCAGTCGTTTTGCGGTTTGTCTTGGTGGTGGCGTCCAGTGTGGGGTCCAGCAGGTGTTTTCTGTGAGGGGCCAGGTAGCAGCTACCTCGGGTATCCTGGGCCTCTGATGAGCTAGATCTCACATTCTTCTCTTTGTTTTTTAACAGCCCTTTAACATAATGAACACTCTCAGGGCACAGGCTCTGCAGACACAGATGTGGTAGGACTGGGCTGTGGGCAGGGCTTGGATGAACCAGCTCTGCTGCTCTGCATCCCCCCAACCCCCAATGCCCTCCATCTAGGTGAGATTTTTCTCAGCAGGCAAGAATGTGTCATTGCACTTCGGATGGCACCTTTTCCTTATGGATCCTTGGGAGTCATACTGATCAATATTTGCATTGTAGACGTTGTTCTTTGACCTTTTATTTTGAAGCTTAACACAAACGCAGAAGAGTGCACAACACTGGGTGGAGCCCAGGATGCCATCGGAGCAAGCAGCTGAGTAGCCACCACTCAGGTCCCAGAAGCTCAGAGGCTGCCCGTGCCAGCCCTGTCACTGCCTCCCCTCCCCTCCTCAGTTACTATCCTGCCTTAGACCAGTGGATTAATAGTTTAGTTTGCCTGTTTTGAAGTTTTACAGAATGTTTTGAGATATTATAGAATCACAAGAATTAGCAAAAATAGTTTAGAGAGTTCCCGTGTACCCTCCACCCAGTTTCCCCCAGTGGTTCTACACGATATCCAAACCTGGAATTGACATTGGCACAACGTAGCTTTGTAAGTCTCGATAGTTCATAGAGTTATTCCTCTCATTTTTTCTTCAAGATTGTTTTTACAGTTCTTTGCCTTTTTCTTTTTCTTTTTTTGAGACTGAGTTTTGCTTTTGTCACCTAGGCTGGAGTGCAGTGGTGTGATCTCAACTCACTGCAACCTCTGCTGCCCGGGTTCAAACGATTCTCCTGCCTCAGCCTCTTGAGTAGCTGGGACTACAGGTGTGCACCACCACACCCAGCTAGTTTTTGTATTTTTTAGTAGAGATGGAGTTTCACCGTGTAGGCCAGGCTGGTGCCGAACTCCTAACCTCAGGTGATCCACCCTCTTCAGCCTCTCAGAGTGCTGGGATTACTTTGAGTTGCCAGCCACTACTCCCTGCCTATTTTGTTTATTTTTATTTTTTTCTTTCCTATTATTTAAATTTTTGCTTTCTTTTTTTCTTGATTGTTTTGGAATAAGCAAATTTAGAATGAGTCTATCAGTTTCTACATTCTCCACCTCCCTACCCTGCCCCCCAAAAATAAACCTACGGAAATTTTGATGAGGTTTGCATTGGCTGTAGTTGGCGTCTGGCAAACTGGTCCGCAGGCCAAAAGCAGCCATGAATTGTGTGAATGAAGCCTTACTGAAGCACAGCCACTTCCATTTCCAGCTCTTGTCCAGGGCTCCTTTTACACCACAGCGGCAAAGCTGGTAGCTCTGGCTGCTTTGATTTCTCAGGAGTATGCTGTAATTCTCTGTATAGCAGTCTTAAGCACCTTTCACTAGATTTATTCTTAGGTATTTGATACCTTTGTATTGTTCTAAGTGGTATCTTTTTAGTTGAAATTTTGATTGAGATTTATTTGCATGAGGTTGTATGAAATAATATGGAGAAAATCCTTGGCTGGGCGCAGCCCACCTCAGCCTCCCAAAGTGCTGGGATTAGGCCAGGCTCAGTGGCTCACCCCTGTACTCCCAGCACTTTGGGAGGCCGAAACGGGCAGATCACGAGGTCAGGAGTTCAAGACCATCCTGGCTAACATGGTGAAACCTCATCTCTACTAAAAATACAAGAAATTAGCCAGGCATGATGGCATGCACCTGTAATCCCAGCTACTTGGGAGGCTGAGGCAGGAGAATCGCTTGAACCCATGAGGCAGAGGTTGCAATGAGCCTAGATTATGCCACTGCACTCCAGCCGGGGCAACAGAGTGAGACTGTCTCAAAAAAAAAAAGAAAAAAAGTGTTGGGATTACAGGCATGAGCCACCACTCCCAGCCCTTTTTTGGAGACAGAATCTCGCTCTGTTTCCCAGGCTGGAGTGCAGTGGCATGATCTCAGCTCACTGCAACCTCTGCCTCCTGGGTTCAAGCAGTTCTCCTGCCTCAGCCTCCCAAGTAGCTAGGATTACAGGCACCTGCCACCATGCCCAGCTAACTTTTGTACTTGAGATGAGGTTTCTCCACAGTGGCCAGGCTGGTCTTGAAATCTTGACCTCAGGTGATCTGCCTGCCTCATCCTCCCAGAGTGCTGGGATTATAGGCATGAGGTGCAGCCTTCTTTAAAATTTTTAATTTTTAATTTTTTGAGATGGAATCTTTCTCTGTCACCCAGGCTGCAGTGCAGTGGAGTGATCTCAGCCCATTGCAGCCTCTGCCTCCCAAGGTCAAGCAATTCTCCTGCCTCAGCCTTCTGAGTAGCTGGGACTATAGGCACACACCACCATGCCCACCTAATTTATATATTTTTAGTAGAGACCATGTTGGCCAGGCTGGTCTTGAACTTCTGAGCTCAAGTGATCCGCCTGCCTCATCCTCCCAAAAGTGCCAGGATTACAGGCGTGAGCCACTTCGCCCAGCCTGGCGTTTTTTTGTTTTTTTTTTTTTAATGTTTGGAAGAATTAATTGGTAAGGCCATTAAACCTTGGAGTTCTCAGTATAGAGAACCTATTAATGATAGGGTTTGTGGGTTTTTTGATGTTCTGGAACTATTCTGATTTTGTTTCTTGTCAGTTTAGAAAGTACTTTAAGGAAATTTATTTTTTAAATTTGCAAAAACTGGCATAAAATTGTGCCTATTAATTTCTCATAATATGCCAGATGTGGTGGCTCATGCCTTTTATCTCAGCATTTTGGGAGGCTGAGGTGGGAAGATCACTTGAGCTCAGAAGGTAGAGGCTGCACTGAGCTATAATCTTGCCACTTCACTCCTGACTCCTGCCTGTGTCAAAAAAAAAAAAAAAACCTACAAACTTCTCATAATAATTTTTATTTCTGTAGGCTCTTTAGTGATGTCCCTTGTTTCATTCTTAATATTGTATTTGCACCTTCTGTTTTGTCCTTAGTCTTCATGGAAGTTTAATCATCCTTTTCGAAGAGTCATTCTCCTCTCCTCCTCCCCTATGCTCTCCACCCCCTCCTCTTCCTTCTTCCCCTTCCCTCTTTTCTCATCACTTCTTTTCCTACTCTTCCTCCTCATCGCAGCACTATGGACTGAGGCTGAGGTCCTGCAGCCAGGTTACCTTCTCTGTTTTCATTGTTTCCAGTGGAGGGCTGGGTCTACCCCAGCCTCCAGCCCAGTAGCCTGGACATAGCAGGCACTTATCTCTGTAGGCAGAGTTGAGCTGAATTTGCAGTGAGCCCAGCCTTCACCTTTTCACTGTTACCTAGGATCTGCCATCTGAGCAGCCCACTGTGTCCATGATGGGTGCCATGTCCCCCGTGTCCTCGTACTTAGCTGTCCACACCTTGTTGGCAGTGGTCATCAGCCAGCCACAGAATGCCTCTTTTTCTTTTCTCAAACCTCAGTCTTCTTTCCCCTTCAACCACTCTCGGGTTGTGGTCAGCAGCTGGCGTCGTGTGCGCTCTGTGCTCCCTGGGTTTGTGTTCTTGGCCTGGGGCTGCCAGTGATGGCCATCAGCTCAGCTCAGCTCTGTCTGCACCACTGGTTTCTGTTGGAAAAACTTGAACCAGTAGTATTGAATGGCAACTGCTCACAGTGGCCTGTGCTACCTGACCTGGGACAGCTGTGTCCTATTGGTGCAGAGCCACAGCTGTGCCTTCCCTTGCCCAGGTCCTCACACACAGCACTGCCTCTAGGACTCTGCCTGTCCCTTTAGAGGGCTTGCTTATCATGTTATCTGGGTCTTTCCGTTATTTCTGCAGAATGTAATTAACAGTTCAACCTTCCCATGAGGGCTTTTGGAGGAGGTGTCTCATGGTTGTCAGGGTCGGCCCTGCCTGCCTATCGGGTGTGTGTGATTTCAGGTGATTACATTTTTGAAGAAGAAGGACAAGTTCATCAGCCTGGTGTTGAAGCACATCGGCACCTCAGCGCTTATGGACCTGCTGCTGCGCCTGGTCAGCTGTGTGGAGCCAGCCGGGCTCCGGCAGGAAGTCCTGCATGTGAGTCCAGGAGTCCCCCCAATTCCTGAGGGCAGGGGTGTTGCAGGAAGCCAGCTGGTTAACTGCAGGAGCTCAGAGCATCAGGTTCACCCAGCCCCCATCTCTCTACCCAGCATGCATCTCTTCATAGGGCTGTTAGGGGTTCTTGTCAAGGATTATAGCCTGTACCTTTTGCACTGTCCCAACTCAACTAGCTCAGAAGCACAGAGCAGAGAGGTCCCTTCTTCCCGCAGTCTCCGGCCTCCTGCTCTGTGAAGAGGCCGGAATGGACTTTCCTGGCCTCCCTCGTTTTCCCCTGCTAGCACCCAGCCCGTGGCTTAGAGCAGAATGTCAGTGAGGTGCTGGCCCTGCGTCCAGGTCTGTGCCTGCCAGGAAAGCCCTGGTGGACAGCAGTTCCCTGCAGAGCCCCATCGTCTACCCTGGAGTGTGGGTGTGTCCGTTCTGAAGGTGTTTAGTCAGTGAGAGCAGGTGCCTGTAGTCCCTGAAAAGAAGAGGATGCCACCCAAAGAAGCCCAGGAAATCAGTGCTGCACAAACTTCTGCTCACTGTTTGGCCAGCTTTGTTTGTGGTGAGGTTTAAAATAGAGTAGAGTAAACCTTGAGATCCTCTGCCTGTTTCCCAGCTCCTGGAGGCAGGAATCATCCAGGTGGTCACTCTGACTCAGGTTAGTAATGCTTCCTCAGGGAGCAGCTTCTCAGCAGGAATGACTGACCATTGCCAACCTTTACACAGTGGACACAGTATCAGCACTAGCAGTGTGGCTGTGTCGTAGCTGTTAGTGGGAAGCTGCATAACTGCATGCCAGGCAGGCTTTTAGCTGCTTTACTTGATTCAGCTCACAAAGTAGCCATGTGGGGACAGGTCATCCCATTTTCAGATCAGGAATTTGGCACAGGGCGGCAGTGCAGTGGGGGAGCCAGGTGTGGCCCAGGCCTGCTTGACCCCTGACACTCACACTGGGCCCCTGTTGTCCTTGAGCTTTACCCCACAGTGTTCCTGTGGCTTCACCAGGGTGGATTTACCCTTCCTCATCCTGGGAAGGCCCCGATGCTGCAGGGAGCAGCTCAGGCTTCTCTGGCTTCAACATCCAGCAGGGCTCCTGGGCTTCCACTTGTCTGGCTCATTTGCATGCTGATCCTTTGAGATAAGTCCTGAAGACAGAGCTTACGTATGCACCACCAGGACAGAGGGATAGTGGTCACCCCTTATAATCTTTTGGGCCACTCCCAGAATTCAGTCATTATGTGTTCTTTCTGGATCTGTACCTGTCAGGCAGAGACTATTCTAGAAAACTGGGGTGCATGGACTTCTGTACCAAAGGGCTTTCCTTCCGTTTACTTGGACTTGAACAGAGACACTGAAGGGCCTCTTTTTCTCTTTCAGTGGCTGAATGAAGAGAAAGTCATCCAGAGGCTTGTGGAATTGATCCACCCGAGTGAGGATGAAGATGTGAGTGTGCTGCTTACCGAGCCAGCTTCATGCATGCCTGCCCCAGGCCTGCAGCTGCCGATCACCCACTGCTGCGGGCCAAGGGAGCAAGGGAGGGGCGAGTCATTCCTTTCCTAAGATGAGGATCGGTTAGGTGTTTTTCTTCCTTTATTAAAGCACTGACTTCTAGGCTGGTTTGTTTTTTTGTTTTGTTTTGTTTTGTTTTTGAGACAGTTTTGCTCTTGTTGCCCAGGCTAGAGTGCAGTGGTATGATCTTGGCTCACTGCAGTCTTCGCCTCTTGGGTTCAAGCGATTCTCCTCACCTGGGCTAGTGGGCGGCATGGCAAGTGGGCGATGTTTGCAAGTGGGTGAGTGGGCGGCGTGGCGAGTGGGCGGCGTGGCGAGTGGGCGACGTGGCGCGTGGGCTACCATGCCTGCCTCTAGGCTGTTTGTTGTTATTTAAATAGATATGAGGTCTCACTGCATTGCCCAAGCTGGCCTCAAACACTTGGCCTCAAGTAATCCTTCCACCTTAGCCTCTTAAAGTGCTGTGGTTACAGGAGTGAGCCACTATACCTGGCGTAGGCTTTTTTTTTTTAACTGAAAAATAATATATGGGTATTATAAATGCGATTCTAGGACAGGCACGGTGGCTCATGCCTGAAATCCCAGCACTTTGGGAGGCCAACGCAGGCTGATCACTTGAGGTCAGGAGTTTGAGACCAGCCTGGCCAGGCATGGTGAAAGGTGCCTGTAATGCCAGCCACTCAGGAGGCTGAGGCACCAAGAATCACTTGAACCCAGGAAGGGGAGCTTGCAGTGAGCTGAGATCACGCCACTGTGCTCCAGCCTGGGTGACAGCGAGACTCTGTCTCAAAAAACAAACCAGCAGGGCATGGTGGCTCACACCTGTAATCCCAGCACTTTGGGAGGCCAAGGCAGGTGGATCACAAGATCAGGAGTTTGAGACCAGCCTGACCAACATGGTCAAACCCCATCTCTACTAAAAACGCAAAAATTAGCCAGGTGTGGTGGCATGTTCCTGTAATGCCAGCAACTCAGGAAGCTGAGGTGGGAGAATTGCTTGAACCCAGGAGGCGAAGGTTGCAGTAAGCCAAGATCTTGCCACTGCACTCCAGCCTAGACGACAGAGTGAGAGTCTGTCTCAAAAAAACAAAACAAAACAAAAAAAACACAACAATTCTAATAGAATTGTATTATTCATCTGTAACTGAATAGCAAATTACCCTGAAACTTAGTTGCTATTGCTATGGCAAGTCTTTTTTATCTGTAGCAGTATCAGTTTCTGTGAGTCAGGCATCTGAATGTGGCTTCGTGACTCTTCTGCTCAGTCTCTCACAAAACTGCAGTCATCTCAGAGCTCCACTGCAGGAGAGGCCAGTTCATGGTCACAGATGCTTGGCAGCATCCAGTTCCTCAGGGCTGTCGGTGAGGCCACCCTCAGCATTGCACACGTGGCATCTCTACTGGGCAGCACACGACATGGCAGCTGATCTTTCCCTCACTCTCAACTGTTGCTCTTCAGACCTGGGTGGCTGGGTCTAGCCCACACAAAAAGAGGTGGGGCTTATAGGGTCATGAACTCCAGGAGAGGATCGTTAGGGGCCCCCTAGAAGCCACCCACGCTGGAAGTACCTAAGGTGACAGTGGGGCTTCCTCTGGTAATTCCTGTTGAGAGTTGGTGATATATCCCAGCAGGAGGCCTTTTCCTGTGCACTACACATATCTGTCTATGCATAGAACCATGGCGTCCTTGGCCAGTTTGAAAACGGTGCTGACTCGTGTTTGAGGCCTTCACTGTTGCCTGGCCAGCCTACTTTGTTCTCCGTTAGCCGGCAGGGCTGACCAGACAGATGGGAGAGGCCACCCTGCCTGAGAACCAGAGCCCACCTGTGCACGCGGGTGTCATGTTGATGGCCTGTCCTGGGTCCCACAGGCAGACCCCAGAGCCAACCTGGCTGTTTTCTTTTCTCACTAAAATACTCCTGTGAGTGTTTCCTTTTCCTCATCTTCCCACAGCATGTGAACCAGGGCTGTGGGGAGTCGGGTTGTGTTTCTCTCTAACCACCTTTGTCTTCACAGGACTCGTTCTGAATAATAGCAACTCCTTTTATTACATTTAAAATACAGTATCAATAACATGGCCACATATTCAGCATATTTCAGATATTTCCGTGTTGCATATCTGACCATTATTAACCTTGTATTGAATTGCTGAAGATCGTTCAATACAACTGGGGAAAAAAAAAACTAACCAGATATATGTTTTGACCATGGAAAAGGCAGACACAGACTTCTTTGAAATTAAGCTGTTGTCTGGAATCTTGAGGAAGAATGGATTAGAGAAAGTCCCGCATCTTAAAAAAAAATGAAAAAGAATTTGAACATCACGATTATGTTGAACAACAGAAGTCCCACGTCTCCCAGAGGAGCCAGTGGCAGGGCTCACGCCCTGTATGCCCAGTGGCTGATCCTGCTGTTTCTTCTCCACACTGATGGGCTCTGTGCCTCCCTTGTCTTTTCAGAGGCAGTCGAATGCTGCTCAGACTCTCTGCGACATTGTTAGGCTGGGCAGAGACCAGGGCAGTCAGCTGCAAGAGGCTCTGGAGCCAGACCCCCTCCTCACAGCGCTGGAGTCGTGAGTGCTGGTGGGCCGTGGTGCTGGTGGGCCTCCCTTTCTGGGTCATGGGGACATCTCTGAGCCCTGCTCTGAGCACCAGGATGTGCTGCCACCTCCTCTGATTCACATTCTAATGAGCTGGTTGTGGAATGAACCTCACGTTCAGAGCCCATGTTAACTTGGGGCCTGTTTCGAGAGGGCGGGTCTAGAGTGTGGGTCAGCAGCAGCAGGAATATCGTGAGAACCCTGGCTCCTGGCCTTGAGCCTGAGCAGGTTTAGGGTTTTGCTGGGGTTCTCCATGGGGAAGAAGGACCATCCTTGCTTCCTTTGTGTGTGTGTCTGCTTTGCCAGGCAGTGACCTCTGTGTGTGTCCATCAGGCAGGACTGTGTGGAGCAGCTTCTGAAGAACATGTTTGACGGGGACAGGACAGAGAGCTGCCTCGTCAGCGGGACTCAGGTGTTACTCACCTTGCTGGAAACCAGGCGGGTTGGGTGAGTCTCTTAAGGAGAAATTGTATAGAGCTGAACTCGACGCTACAGTGATATGGGACTCAGGTGTTAACATCCCTTACTGGAAACCAAGTGGGTTGGGTTAGTCTTGTGAGGAGAAATCGTACAGTGCTGAACTGGACACTTCAGTGATACGGCAGCCCACATGAGTAGTCTGGATCACGTGGTTTGTGTTTTTAATTTTTGATTATGAAAGTCATAACATGGATAGACTCCCCTTGTTGAAAGGTTAACTTTCAAGTTTCCTTGGACCCTCATTGTCACTGGTGCTCACTCCAGTGCGAAAGTGCTTGTCGAGACCAGTTGGCGATGCATTTGTTGGCACGTGTATGGAACAGCTGGTGATGCATTGTTGGCATGTGTGGAACAGGTGGCGATGTATCTGTTGGCGTGTGTGTGGAACAGCAGGCGATGCATCTGTCGGCATGAGTGGAACAGGTGGCGATGCATCTGTCGGTGTGTGTGTGGAACAGGTGGCGATGCATCTGTCGGTGTCTGTGTGGAACAGCTGGCGATGCATCTGTCGGCGTGTGTGGAACAGGTGGCGATGCATGTCAGCGTTGTGTGGCACAGCTGGCGATGCATCTGTTGGCGTGTGTGAAACAGGTGTGGTTAGCAGGTTTTCCCCAAAGACTGTTCTGACAAGTCCTCATAGCTCTGTGTGTGTGTGTGTGTGTGTGTGTGTGTGTGTGTGTGTGTGTGTGTGTGTTTGTGTTTTTTGCAGGGTTTCCACTCTGGCGCACGGTTATGTGTGTATGTGTTTATCTCCCATGCAGACTCCCCCTCACAGGGCGGGAGTCACTGCTGCCTCCCAAGCCTCGTGCACCCATGGGCCAGCACCACCTGCTGAACGTCATGCTGAGCACTTTGTTCCCAGGTGACTGGCCTTCATTGTACTTTCCCATTCATCAGGTGTCATTTCTACACCCACTCTGACACAGGCCCTAGGAGACAAAAGAACTGAGACAGCCCCTCCCCTTTATTGCTCCCAATCTGACCCAGGAGGTCAGTGTGTGGACAGCGGGGGTGATGCAGAGTGGTGAGTGCAGTCTACATGCACCCTGTGCCTCAGGGCTCACAAGAAGGGACCCACATGGGCTGGGGTTGGAGCCTCACAGATCAGGGATGTTTTCCCTGAGAGGCCGCATATGGTCAGAGACAGCCCCTGGAATGAGGCAGTGAGGGGGTCCCAGTGTGGACACAAGCGTGTGACAATACATGGGCAAGGGAGAGTGGAGCTTGCTTGGAGGAGCTCCTTTGCTGTGACCCCACACTGCTGTCAGTGCAGGTGCAGCTGTCGGAGGCCTGCCGAGGCATGACAGTGAATGGGCAGAGATGGACTAGATAGTAGCAGAAGTGAGTTCAGGTGAAAGTTGAGCTTGTTTGAGGATATAGGTGCTGGAGACCCTTCTTGGACCCCAGGTGGAAATTTCAGGAAGCGTTTGAAACTGTTGCTCTGGATCACAGTGGGGCCTGGTCCTGCCCTCACAGGTCATAGAAGGCTGGGCACTGCCAGAGCTGTTGAAGCAGTTGAAACTCTGAGGAGGATGCCCATGAGGCGCAAATGGAAAGACAGCCAAGTGGAGAGTCTGTGAGGGAGGCGTTGGGATGGGGGGTGGGGTTGGCCTGCTAGGTGCCCGATAGACCCTGTAGGGCGTGTCCCGAAAGGAGCACATCAGTGCTTTCTGCCACTTTCCCTCCTGGCCTCCTGCTGGCCCTTGAACCCCATCTGTGGATTCAGATTCCCCACATGCCAGCAGGAACCTGATGTCTGTAGGATGCTTCTGTCGGCTCCATTCTATCATGAGCTGTGATGATGTCTGACTCTTCCCACAGTGGCCATAGTACCCTTATTTCCACATTCTGGGGAGAACATCATTCAGCCCCCAACACTGATAGCATGTGCTTTTTTAAAGTAAAAGCAAAAGGCACAATAGAAAAATGACAAGAAATTGACTTAACCTTGGTAGTGAAATTGTTAGGACTTCCTCTCTCTCTCTTTCTCGGACTACCTCATACATATTTGTCAGTTTATTAACCAAAAGTAGAGTTATAATGTTATTGTTTTCTCTAGTTGGGCAACTGGAATATTGATATTTCAATCTTCATAAACCCAGGAAAGTTGGGCCACTTCTGAGGGCCAAACTCAACCCTGCTTATAATGGAGGGGACCATGTAAAAATCAGGAAAAAAGGGATAAGCCAGCTGTTTCTCTTTGATTATTGTGATGATGATTATTATTTTCAGACAGTGCTTTGCTCTATCACCCAGGCGGGAATGCAGCGGCACGATCATATCTCACTGCAGCCTCAGAGTCCTGAGCTCAAGGGATCTTCCCACCTGTGCCTCCCACAGTGCTGAGATTATAGGTGTGAGCCACTGCACCTGGCTATCTTTGATTTTTAAAATTATTTTGCATATTACTTTAAAAAATATGTGATTATGTATTACTTTTACAACTGGAAAGAGTGTTTAAAAATATTTCAGAAGACTTGCTTGAAAACACCACGGGGGCCAGGCATGATGGCTCACACCTGTTATCCCAGCACTTTGGGAGGCTGAGGCAGGTGGATCACCTGAGGTCAGGCGATCAAGACCAGCCTGGCCAACATGGCGAAGCCACGTCTCTACTAAAAATACAAAAATTAGCTGGGTGTAGTGTCAGGCATCTGTAATCGCAGCTACTCAGGAGGCTGAGGCAGGAGAGTTGCTTGAACGCAGGAGCCAGAGGTTGCAGTGAGCTAAGATCACACCACTGTACTTCAGCCTGGGCAACAGAGTGAGACTCTGGCTCAAAAACACCACCACCACACAGGAACAGTAAAGATACAGGCATAGCAGTGACGCTTTTCTTTTCTTTTCTTTTTTTTTTTTAAAGACGGGGTTTCACCATGTTGTTCAGGCTGGTCTTGAACTCCCGACCTCAGGTGATCCGCCTGCCTTGGCCTCCAAAGTGCTTGGATTACAGGCGTGAGCCACCACGCCCGGCCAGCAGTGACGCTTTTCAAAGCAGGAGGACGGAGCAGCCCCCTGACCAGTGTTGGGGGCTAACTGGCAGTGAGTCCTATGTCACTTGCCCTGGCTTCATGTTCTCGGATGTCACAAGCAAGTGTTTTCCTGAAGGTCTTTAGTGCCTTTCTCTTCTGCCTGTACCAGTCACCAAATCGTGTATGGAGACCTTGAGTAGTTTCACTCCTCTAGGATTTCTTTTTGGGAAAGTTAAACAGAGCTTTTTCTGGAAGATGATGATGCACTGAGTTGCTAGTGAAGTTGGACAGGGCCCTGGTGTCCCCAGTCTCCATCTGCTTTCCTCACCCACAGGACAGAGGGCTTGGTGGACTCCTTTTCTCAGGGACTGGAAAGGTCGTACGCTGTCAGCAGCAGTGTGCTACATGGCATCGAGCCTCGGCTGAAGGACTTCCACCAGCTCCTGCTCAACCCGCCCAAGGTAAATGGCCGTGGTGACTGCCGAGTGCCTTTGGCGGCATCGCAGGAGAGAATGATTTGCGGAGAGGAACCCACAGCTTATCCCACAGGAAGCAGTGTGTGGAGTGAATGTGTTCTAAGACGGCCATTCCCACACCCCAACTTGAGAAGCACCAGGCAGATGCCAAAACACATTTTCAGGACTGCTCCCCTCCTCGATCTGCAAACGTTCATCTCTGCCTCTGCAAGGGAGGCCTGGGAGTTGTACATTTTACAGCCTCCCCGGGCAGCTGACCCTGAGTTCACCATAGGCCTAGCCTCCAAGTTGGGGACACCTAGCTAAGGGATGCTCAGCTCCTAAGAGGGGACCAGGGAGTTGCAGGGGAGGCCCTTTGCCCCATTCAGCAGCACTGGTCAGTGCATGGGTCCCGTTAAGGAGGGTAAAGCACACAAAGGCTCCTTCCAGCTCAGACTGCCAGCCAGGCTGCCCCCTGTCCCGTCTGGCCCTCCCCAGACACAGCCAGGCTGCCCCCCATCCCATCTCACCCCCCCCAGACACAGCCCCATCCCTGCTGCATCACACCCACTTGACCTACAGCTCAGTTCCTCTCACTTGCCACCTTGGTAAGATCCACCTGCCCCACTAGTAAGCTCTGTGGGGGCCAGGATTCTGTTTTGTCAGCCTGGAGCCTTCAGTGAAGAGAAGGTAGATGTATTATGCTGAGTGTAGGGCATCGGAAAAGACCTGTGGCCCATCCAAGGAGGCATTCCCATCAGTCTCCCAAAAGTGTGTTCTCAGGACACCTGTTAACTTGGTGTTCTGAAGTCGTATCCCTGGAGGGTGCCCCGTGGGCATCCTCACCGAGGCGTGCTAGGTGTTCTTGCCTCCGACTAGTACTGCTGGCCCCATCTTGGACATCTCACCCGCTGAGGTGCACGGCTCTTTAGCCCTGCAGGCTTAAACTGGAGTGCCCATGAGCATCCCAGGAGCACTCTGTGAGGCCCTGAGGGGAGCAGCAGACCCTTCACTCCATTGATCCCTTCATTTCTTCTGGCAGACAGCCCTCCCTGAGGAACCCCCACCACATACCTCACTCCCCTAGGCTGGGCCCTGGCCCTGGAGTGGTGGGCATGAGCCCAGAGAGTCCAGCAGTGACCTCACTGCTCACGGGGCCTAACTGGGTGGTGCTGTCTGTGTTTGCAGAAGAAAGCGATCCTGACCACCATCGGTGTGCTGGAGGAGCCTCTGGGGAACGCCCGCCTGCACGGCGCCCGCCTCATGGCAGCACTGCTGCACACAAACACGCCCAGCATCAACCAGGAGCTCTGCCGGCTCAACACCATGGACTTGCTGCTGGTAAGTGGCCCTCAGCCAGCCCTGCACGTCAATGAGTGCGCTGGGTGCAGCCTGTGGACTTGTCAGGAGCAACAGAGCAGGGCCCTGGCGTTTGGACAGAGCTCTGCCAAGGGGAGGTCCCAGTCCCAGTCCCAAGGCTGGAGCACAGGTCCCTGGTGGGGCCTGGAGCAGCAGTGGGGCGTGCCTCTGCCATAGTACACTCATGGGAAGTGAGTCTACTGTTGAATTGGCCTGAAAACAGGGCAGATTTCTAACCCTGGTGGGTGGAATCTACCTCCTTCCTCGTGTTCTGACTGAACAATAGAACTTACACAATGGTTATTAGGTATAAAACATGATAAAAGAGAAGCTCCCGTCTTCCATAATGGAAGGTCACCCTGGCAGTTTCTGTCAAAGCCAGTGGGCAGTGCTGCTCCATCCTGCAGACGGCCTGCAAGATGTTCCCAGTATCTGAGGAGAGGAATGGGCAGGCGGGCAGTGCTGGCTGAGGGGAGCAGGCTCCTCTGCAGAGAGCACAGGGGCTGCTCCCCTGAGAGCAAGGGGCACTACCCTAGTGGGTCCTGTTGGCAGATGCAGCCTCCCTCTTTTGCCTGGCTCTGGGTCTCTACTGGAGTCTCCCTGCAGTCTTAGTCCCAGGGTGAGCCTCAGCGCTGGGCCTCAAGTGCTGTCTGTCTAGAGGTTCTGTCAGCGTTGAGAAGTTCTGGGCTCTGCTTTGGCTGTCAGAGCCCAGTCTACATCAGGGGAGCAATTATAAAAGACCTACTTCCATTCCCTCTTCAGAAGAACTATCTCTTCCACTTTCCTCCTCTCTTTTATATATACTGTGGTAAAATATCATAACATAAACTTTGCTGTTTTAACTATTTTAAGGTGTATAATTCAGTGCATTCACAATGTTGTGTAGCCATCACAACTATCCATATCTAGAGGTTTTTCATTTTGTCAAACAGAAATTCTCTCTCCATTAAACACTAACTCCCCATTCTTCCTCCACAGCCTCTGGCAACCACCATTCTTTCAGTCTCTGAATTTGACTATTTTAGGTACAGTTTATAAGTGGAATTATATAGTATTATCTTTTTGTGACTGCTTAGCATTATGTGCCCAGGGTTCATTCAGTATTGTAGTGTGTGTCAAAACTTCTTTCCTTTTTAAGGCTGAATAATTATTATATGGGGGGGCCAGGTTCTGTTCATCATGGACAATTGGGTTGCTTCCACCCTTGGCTATAGTGAATAAGGCTGCTTTATTCGTGAGTATATAAATACCTGAAAGGAAGAACATCTTTACTTTCCATTCTTTTGGCTAAATACCTGTGAGTGAAATTGCAAGGTCATATGACAATTCTGTGGTTAATTCTTGAGGAACAGCCAAGCTTTTCCACAGTGGCTGCACCATTTTATCTTCCTATCAGCAGTGCACAAAGGTTCCCATTCCTCCACATCCTCACCCACATCCCTGCCAACACTTGTTTTCCTTCTTCTGATAATAGTCATCCTGATACGGATGTGAAATGGTGTCTGCTTGTGGTTTTGATTTGCATTCCCCTCATGATTAGTGATGTTGAGCTGCTTTTCATGTGCTCATCGGCCATTTGTATATCTTCAGTGGAGAAATGCCTATCCAAGTCTTTTGACCATTTTTGAACTGAGGTTTTTTTTTAATTGTAGAAGTTCTTTCTATATTCTGGATATTAATCCTTTATCAGATGTATGCAAATATTTTCTTCCCTTCTTTGGGTTAACTTTTACATTAAAAATTTTTTTAGCGGTAGGGTCTTGCAGTACAGTGATCATAGCTCCCTGTAACCTTGAACTCCTGGGCTGAAGTGATCCACCTTAGCCTCCTGAGTAGCTAGGATTCCAGGCATGCACCACCACATCCAGCTAATTTTTAAATTTTTTGTAGAGATGGGGTCTCACTATGTTGACCAGGCTGGTCTTGAGCTCCTGACTTCAAGCGATGCTCTAGCCTTGGCCTCCCAAAGTGCTGGAATTATAGGCATGAGCCACCAGCCACCCAGCCTTTACTCCTGTGATAATGATCTTTGACACACAAGTTTTAAATTTTGATGAAATCCAATTTATCTTTTTTTCTTTGTTGCCTGTGCTTTTGGTGTCATACCCAAAAAAGTCATTGCCAAATCCAGTATCACGAAGTTTTCTCCCTTATGTTTAGGTCTTTGATCCATTTTGAATTAATTTTTGTATCTGGTGTAAGGTAAGGGTCCAGCTTCATTCTTTTGCAGGAGGTTACCAGTTTTCACAGCACCTAGTGAAAAGACTGTCCTAGGCTGGGGACAGTGGCTCACGCCTGTAATCTCAACACTTTGGGAGGCCAAGGCACGCAGATCACCTGAGGTCAGGAGTTCATGACCAGCCTGTCCAACATGGTGAAACCCCATCTCTACTAAATATACAAAAAATTAGCTGGGTGTGGTGGCGGCACCTGCAATCCCAGCTACTCGAGAGGCTGAGGCAGGAGAATTGCTTGAGGTGGAGGTTGCAGTGAGCTGAGATCATGCCACTGTACTCCGGCCTGGGTGACAGAGCAAAACTCCATCTCAAAAAAAAAAAGAAAAAAAGACTGTCCTTTCCCCTATGAATGATCTCAGCCAACTTGTTGAAAACCAGCTGGCCGTGTGTGCCAAGGTTTATTTCTGTACTCTCCGATTTCGTTGGTTTATGTCTGTCCTTATGCCAGTGCCACACTGTTTTGGTTACTACTGTAGCTTTGTAGTAAGTGTTAAGTGTGAGTTCTCCAACTTTCTTCTTTTTCAAGATTGTTGTGGCTATTCAGAGTCATCCCTTGGGATTCTGTATGAGTTTGGGGATAGTTTTTTCAATTTTTGCAAAAATGCTATTGAAATTTTGGTAGAGATTACATTGAATTTATAGATTACTTTGGGTAATACTGTCTTCTTAACAATATTAAGTCTTCGGTCCATGAACACAGATGTCTTCCCATTTATTTATTTATATTTTTGAGACAGAGTCTCACTCTGTTGTCCACGCTGGAGTGCAGTGGCGCAATCTCACTGCAACCTCCGCCTCCTGGGTTCAAACAGTTCTTCTGTATCAGCCTCCTGAGTAGCTGGGATTACAGGCACACGCCACCACAAAATAATTTTTGTATGTTTAGGAGAGACAGGGTTTCACCATGTTGGCCAGGTTAGTCTCAAACTCCTGACCTCAAGCGATCTGCCCACCTTGGCCTCCCAAAGTGCTGGGATTACAGGCATGAGTCACCATGGCTGGCCCCTTTTACTTTAAATAGGTCTTTAAATTCTTGTAGCAGTGTTTTATTGTTTTCAGTGTACAAGCCTTTTATCTCCTTAATTCTTTTGGATGCTATCATATATAAAATTGTTTTCTTACTTTTGTTGTTGTTGTTGCTGTTGATTATTCTTGTTGTTGTTGTTGATTTTTCAGTGCTAGTGTATGGAAATGCAACTTTTTTTTCCCTAGATGGAGTCTCACTGTGCCACCAGGCTAGAGTGCAGTGGCACAATCTCGGCTCATTGCAACCTCCACCTCCTGGATTCAAGCAAGTCTCTGCCTCAGCCTCCCGAGTAGCTAGGGATTACAGGCACCCACCATCACACCTGGCTAATTTTTGTATTTTTAGTAGAGACAGGTTTCACCACGTTGGCTGGGCTACTTTCAAACTCCTGACATCCTGATCCACCCACCTTGGCCTCCCAAAGTTCTGGGATTACAGGCGTGAGCTACCACGCCTGGCCCTCACAACTGCTTTTGTGTGTGTGTCAGTTTTGTATCCTAGAACTTTGCTGAATTTCTTTATTAGGTCCAGCAATTTATGTGGAATATTTAGAATTTTCTGTGTATAAGATCATATCAAGAGAGGTGTGGTGGCTTGTGTCTGTAATCCCAGCACTTTGGGAGGCCTAGACGGGAGGATTGCTTGAACTCAGGAGTTTAAGACCAGCCTGGGCAACATTGTGAGACCTTGTCTCTACAAAGTAAATAAGAATAAAAATTAGCCAGGTGTAGTGGCACAGGTCTGTAGTCCCAGCTATTCAGGAGACTGAAGAGGGAGGATCGCTTGAGCCTGGGAGTTCAAGGCTGCAGTGAGCTGAAATCATGCAACTGTGTGCCCTCCAACCAGGGCAACAGAGCAAGACCCTTGCTAAAAAAAAAAAAAAAGAAAACAAAAGAAAGAAAGAAAAAGTCTGGGCACGGTGGCTCATGCCTGTAATCCCAGCACTTTGGGAGGCCAAGGCAGGCGGATCACAAGGGCAGAAGTTCAAGACCAGCCTGGCCAACATGGTGAAACCCTGTCTCTACTAAAAATACAAAAATGACCTGGACATAGTGGCACATACCTGTGGTCCCAGCTACTCAGGAAGCTGAGGCAGGAGAATTGCTTGAATCTGGAAGGCAGAGGTTGCAGTGAGTGGAGAGTGCACCATTGTACTCCAGCCCGAGCGACAGAGCAAAACTTCAACTCAAAAAAAAAAAAAAGAAAAAAAGGAAAGAAATACATGCTCTAAAAAAAAAATGTTATTTGGGAACAAAGGTAATTTTACTTCCTCCTTTCCCATTTGGATACCTTTTATGTCTTTTTCTTGCCCGATTGCTCCGGCTAGGACTTCTAAGAAAAGACTGAAATGAAGCAGCGACGGTCGGCCTCCTTGTCTTGCTCCTGATCTTAGAGAAATTTTCGTTCAGCAGTGAATATGTTATTAGCTGTGGGCTTTTCATAGGTGCTTTTATCATATGGAAGACGTTTCCTTCTATTCCTAGTTTGAGTGTTTTATCAAGAAATTATGTTGAACCTTTTTTTTTTAGGACAGAGTCTCACTCTTGTTGCCCAGGCTGGAGTGCAGTGTCGTGACCTTGGCTCACTGCAACCTCTGCCTCTGGGCTCAAGTGATTCTCCTGCCTCAGCCTCCGAAGTAGCTGGTATTATAGGCCTTGCCAGCATGCCCAGGTCGTTTTTGTATTTTCAGTAGAGGCAGGGTTTCACCATGTTGGCCAGGCTGATCTCGAACTCCTGACTTCAGGTGATCCACCTGCCTCGGCCTCCCAAAGTGCTGGGATTACAGGCATGAGCCACCACACCTGGCTGTATGTGGAATTTTTTCAGGGTTTTTTTTTTTGGTATGAATTGAGATGATCATTTGGCTTTTGTCTTTTATCCTGTTAATGTGGTGTATTGATTGATTTTATTATGTTGAACCATCCTTGCATTTGAGGAACTAATCCCACTTTGTCCTGATGTATAATTCTTTTGATATGATGCTAAATTTGATTGCTAGTATTTTGCATCAGTGTTCATAAGGAATACTGTAGTTTTCTTGTAGTGCCCTTGTCTGGCTTTGGTATCAAGGTAATGCTGTCCTCATAGAGTGAATTAGAAAGTGTTCTCTCCTCTTCAGTTTTTTGGAAGAGTTTGAGGACTGGTGTTAACACTTCTTTAAATGGTTGGTACACCTGATCGCCAGGAAATGAAAAACAACCACTACCAAATAAATGTGTGGTAGAAGTTACCAGCAAAACCATCAGGGTTAGGTCTGACTCCACGTTATAGATGAGGTAACACAGTAAAGCCTCCTCTAAGGTTGCTCAAGGTCACGTGGGCAGAGAAGGTGAAGCCAAGATTTGGGACTGGGTTTCTGTGGAGAAGTACATCAAGCAAATGAGCCTCCTGCCTTTCTCTAGCTCCAACCCTGCTGTGTGGAGCAAGGGGCCCAAGCTCATATCCTGATGTGGAATGTACAGCTCACCCTAGTCCGTCTCCATACAGTCCTCCTCCTCCACGGGGGCAGAAGAGGGTCTGGGGCACAGGCTGCCATGGCCCCTGGAGTGTAAGAGGTGGCAGTAGGGGGGCGAGTGGGTCAGACCTATGTCCCCCTGTCTGTCCTGGTCTGGAAGAGGCTGCATGGGAGGTGAGAGACAGCAGCTGTCCTCACTGAGCCACCTCTGTCCCCCAGGGGAGTGCCTAGGTGGCCAGAAAGAACCTCCTCTGGGCTTTAGCCCATGCTGCTTAGGTGCAGGCTCCCTTGGGGAGTGTCTGAATGTGCACCTCACAGTCTCATGTTTGTGTGGTGGATGATGTACACAAGCCTGCCCATTCTGGGTGGAATCCTCCTGTGCTTGAGAGTCTAACACACTTCTGATAACTCATGAGAAAGACAACATCATAAAGGAACTTTTCTAATACTTATAACTGAAGGATAATAAAAATACTGCATAGTAAAATGTATAGAATGTAGTAAAAGTTGATTGTATACAGGGAAATGTATAGCGTTTTAAAGACAGACTGGAAGAGAAGGATACAAATCAATGAGTTAAGCTTCCAACGTAAGGACAAAAGAGGCCAGGCGTGGTGGCTCACACCTGTAATCCTAGCACTTTGGGAGGCTGAGGCAGGCAAATCACCTGAGGTCAGGAGTTCAAGACCGGCCTGACCAACATGGCCAAAACCCATCTCTACTAAAAATACAAAAATTAGCTGGGCATGGTGGCAGGTGTCTGTAATCCCAGCTACTCAGGAGGGTAAGGCAGGAGAATTGCTTGAATCCAGGAGGCAGAGGTTGCAGTGAGCTGAGATTATGCCACTGCACTCCAGCCTGGGTGACAAAGCGAGACTCCATCTCAAAACAAAAAACAAAAAAAAGAATAAACCCACAGAAAGTAGAAGATTGATCATTCACATTGGGGCAGGTTGGAGCTGAGACAGACAGACACCCACAGGCAGAAGATGGAAGCGCTCAGTGGCTATTTGAAGCAGCTCCGTAATAGAGAGATGAGCCTCGGAAAATGCCTAAAACTCTGTCCTGGCTGCCCAGAGACTGGACTCATGAGGAGTTAGGAGCCACCTTTAGGAAGAGTTTCCCTCTGCTTTGTGGTTCAGCTGGCTGGAGAAAACCAATCTAAGAACTTTCTTGTGTCTTCTGTTTATCCAGGACTTGTTTTTTAAGTACACCTGGAATAACTTTTTGCACTTCCAAGTGGAACTATGCATAGCCGCTATTCTCTCCCATGCTGCCCGTGAGGGGAGAACAGAAGCCAGCGGATCCGATAGCAGGGTGGAGCCTCCACATGAGAATGGGAACCGGAGCCTGGAGACCCCCCAGCTTGCCACCAGCCCCCCTGACAACACGATGGTGACCCATGTGAGTCCCAGCAGCATCCAGTTCATCAGCACGGGCTGTGCCCCACTCAGACCATGTCCATGTCAACGTTGACGGGTGCCGGGCCTCCATGTGCAGCTGACACGGAGGCAGGGCTTGGAAAAGAGTCCCCAGGTGTCTAGTCAGAGGCTCATAGACAGTGGGGCTTGAGTGGGTCCTGTGGGTCTCATTCTCAGCTGCCTTTAGCAGGGGTCCTGGGTGCCTTCTGTGTGCAGGGCTGGCAGGAGTGAGCACTGGGTGAATTGGGTCCAGTCTGGCCTGCAGCTGGAGGCCCAGGGAATAAACACTAGGGGCCAGTAGTGTCAGTAATGGGAACCACATGATGGGGAGGGTGGTGTTCAGGGACACGCAGGCCAGCCAGGGACCCTCCCCCAGACAGCAAGGCCACAGGCATGTTGTAGTGTGAGGTGGAGCCCAGGAAAAACATCCCAGGTACAAGGAATGGTCTGAGAAAGTGCTGACAGCCATAGTCATTCCTTCTGGACACGGAGGAAGGGGTGGGGGAGTGGCCAGAATGGGGGGCAGTGGAGAGATGGAGGGGAGGCCCAGGGGAAGATGGGGTCCAGGGCAATTCCAGGGATTGGAGAAGGGAGAGGGTCCTTTTCTCAGGCTTCATCTTCAGGGCACTCAGCAGTATGAGCCCCTGAGTAGCGCCCTCCTCTGGTGTTCAGTGAGGACCACGGAGGCTGGGGCTGGGCGTGTGCAGCAGGTACAGGGCAGAGTCCCCACAGACTCCGTGGCTGCATCCGGCCCTGCCCAGTCTGGGGATGGGTGGAGGAGAGCACGTGCCTCCTTCGAACCCTGACTTGCACTGCCCCCAGCTGTTCCAGAAGTGCTGCCTGGTGCAGAGGATCCTGGAGGCCTGGGAAGCCAACGACCACACGCAGTAAGAGCCGCTCGGACACAGAGGGACCCAGCCTGGTCAGTCAGGGACGCGAAGATGCACCTCACCCAGGCGTGGGTGATGCTGCGTGTGGGACCGCAGGCTTGGGTGCAGTGTCGGGTGTGCGACGCAGCTCCACACTCTGCGGCCGCTGTGCAAGCGGCAAATGCTACTTGGGAAGGGGACACACAGGGAGCAGACAGGACGTGGTCCCGTCCCCACCAGGCCTCTGCTCTGGCCCCTGCCCGGCTGGCTTGCCTAGGCTCTGCCCTCGTGCGGGTTCCCCAGTAACTCGGCGCTCCGTCAGCACTCACACATAGGGACGCATTCCTTGGGTCTTTCCATGTCTTCTGCTTGACGGGTGTTCCCTCTGGTCAGGACGTGTGTCCTGCTGATGATCCTGGGCCCAAGCCATCCGTTCTCATTGATTGTCCTGCTGGGAGCTGTGTCTGGCTCTGGGTGATGTGAGGAGGGACTCACAGGAGCTGGGAGGGGTCTGAGTGCAGCTGCGGGTAAGCAGAGGCTGAGCCGGTGTGGAGGTCTCACCCACCTGCGCCTCTTGTGGGGTGCTAAGCGTGAGCTTTGCAGCTGACAATGTGGGCTCACCTCTGCACCACTGCTGGCCTCCAGCAGGGCTTAGGCCACGCCACGGCCTTTCTGCCTCCGCTTCCTTTTCTGTAGAATGGGGTGAGAGCAGTGTCTGTCTCCTTCTCTGTCACAGTGGCACTTTTGGTAGTGAGATTGGGATGAGCCTGCTGCACCTGGCAGGTGCTGCTCAAACAGAAGCATCCCGGAGGCAGGGCCAGGGGCGTGGGCGCTGGGCAGGGGCCGGGCACTTGCTCTGGAAGTGAACCTGGAGGCCTGTGCCACGTGGCTCTCCGGGTCACAGGTCTGGCAAGGTTGGTGCCAGGTGGCCGCCCTGAATGGTGCCCATCGCTTTCAGGGCAGCGGGTGGCATGAGGCGTGGGAACATGGGCCACCTCACGCGGATCGCCAATGCGGTGGTGCAGAACCTGGAGCGGGGCCCTGTGCAGGCACACATCAGCGAGGTCATCCGAGGTGAGCCCCCACCTGGCCACCCTTCTGCTGGTTGTGGGCACCGGGGCCCTGAAGGAGCTGCCGCCTGAGGCTGTCCTCTGCCCATCAGCAGATGCTGACTGCACTGACAGACTGTGCAGCCGTCTCTGTCCTCTCACCTTCCCACATCAGATCTCAGGGGGCCCGGGTCTCGTGTGTCGGTTCTGTTGGCAGACATCTGTGGAGACCCTGCCAGGCGTCAGCATGTGGCACAGAGGACTCAGTCTCTGCCAGGGGCAGTTGGTGGCTCTAGAGCTGATGTGCAGAAGCCATTAGGGCTGCCAGGCTCCTTGCAGCTCATGGAGTCCTGCTTGGGTGCCGGCAGTCCTGGCCGTGTGCCAGCTTTACTGTGTACTTGGGTGGCTAGTGGGTCTCACATTCTCACTCTGGTGTGAGACTTGGTGGCACATGACTCAGGGGAGCAGGTAGCACCCTGTTTCTTAAGAGCTCAGTGGGTTAGGTGGGTACAGGCACAGCACATATGTGGCAGAGGCAGGCCCAGCCGCGGCCCCTCCTTTCTATACGGTGTAAGGTGAGGAAGCTCTGGATGCTCCTCCCTGCACCCCAGGACCATAGGCTGAGGGGTTTCCTGGGTTGGGCTCTGTCAGCCTCTGGCGAGGTCAGGCCTGCTGGCCGTCATCAAAACAGCTTCCCGACATCCTGGAGGGCAAAACATGGGTGGAGGTAGAGGCCAAGGACAGCTCCCCAGGGCGAGGGCAGTTTAGAGAGGCGAGGGGCAAGGAGGAAGCTCTTGGATCATCCCCCACAATCTCCAGATTGTGAATGAATCCTTCCAGGGCTCTGACCTCCCCAGGAAAAGACACGACACGCGCCCAGGCCTGTAGGCTGCTGCTGAGTTTGGGCCTCTGAGGCAGGGTGAAGGAAGCATGTTGCTTTCTCAGATTCTGTTCCACGGCTTCTGTGTTTCTGGGAGTTCCTCAGAGTGGGCTTCCACCCAACAGACTCGGAGCTCGGATGCCGACTGGGGTCTCTATAGGGCAGAAACACCGCCACCTTGCTCACGGTTGCTGCACCTCAGTCTCGCTGTGGCCCCAGGCTCTTCTGGACACTTGCTGTGCTGCCTCCTTCCCATCCAGCAAAGCTCCTGCTTCAGGCCCCCAGATGGGCTGACCACAGTGGCACTGCCCCATCCTCCTGCACCCAGGATGCACCTGCCAGAGTTCCTGGCTGCTGTGCACCATTAGCACAGGGTCTCCGAGGGCTCACCAGGCAGCTCTTCCCTTGCAGGGCTCCCTGCGGATTGCCGAGGCCGCTGGGAGAGCTTCGTGGAGGAGACGCTGACGGAGACGAACCGCAGGAACACTGTGGACCTGGTGAGAGGCTCGGGGTTGCTCCCTCGGTGCACTAACGGTGCTGGGACGCCGGCAGATGCTTCTGCCTTTGCCCTGAGGCAGAGGCCAAGGGAAGCATGAGGGCCGCACAGCTGCCTGCTCCTCTAGCACGCGGGTGCCTGTGCCTACCCTGCCAGGTGTGCAGTCTATCCTCTGGGCTGATGTCCGTAACACAGACCCTGTCCTGTGCCACACCCAGGGCTAGCTCTCTGAGGACCTCTGTGCAGAGCCGGTGTGTTGGCCCTGGGTCCCTTCCCTCCCACTCCAGAAGCTGTAGCTTGTTGGCAGAGGGCTCCTTATGCCTGAGACCCACAACCTGCCCCCCCTGCACATGGAGTTTGGGCTGCCATGGGGCCTTGGCTTCACCTGGGCACCTCCTTACACAACATGGCCTCCTGGGCCCAGAGGTCTGATAAGGGCCATGCTGGGCGGGTTTTGGGAGCCCTGGGCTGGACAGGGTCCTGGGCTCTGGGCTGGGCGGGGTCTGGGGTGCTGGGCTGGCTCACACGCCCACCCCATCTGGCCTGTGTTTTAGGTGAGCACTCACCACCTTCACTCCTCAAGTGAGGACGAGGACATTGAGGGTGCTTTCCCTAACGAGCTGTCCCTTCAGCAGGTGAGGGCGTGGCCAGCACCTGCACCCTGCCGGGCCCTTCCCGGCACCTGTGCGCGCTGCACTTGGTCCTCCAGAGTCTCTGATGGCATCTCACTAGCAAAGGGGAGAGGGGGCTCATCTCCGAGCACGTTTGGGGCGGGTGGGTCTAAGGGGAGAACCCCAAAGTCACTTCACCTTGATGAGAGCACTGAGGACACAGCAGATGGACTCAAAAGTCAGAGAACATGGGGCGCATCTCAAATGTGACTGCAGTGAGCACGCAGCCCAAATTTTGGTAGAATTGTGAGCCCCCAAAAGTCAGAGTTTAGTGCCCACTTTTGCTGGAGGAAAAGCTCCTGAACAACTAAAGAGACTGTGGTTCCCAAAAAGCAGCCTCCAGGCCAGAGGCCTGCTTCATGACATGCACCTGTCCCTCCCTCCCTACCCTTCCAACCCCCTCCCCTCCCTTCCTCCCCTGCTCCTTCCCCCTCCTCTTCCTCCCCTCTCCCCTTCCTCCCCTCTCCCCTTCCTCCCCTCTCCCTTCCTCCCCCTCCCCTCCCTCTCCCCTTCTCCCATCCCCTCCCTCTCCCCTTCCCCCCTCTCCTCCCCCTCCCCCCTTCCTCCCCTCCCAGGCCTTCTCTGACTACCAGATCCAGCAGATGACAGCCAACTTTGTGGATCAGTTTGGCTTCAATGATGAGGAGTTTGCAGACCAGGACGACAACATCAAGTGAGTCTACTTGGACGCCCCCTGCATGAGGCGCAGCTTCCCTCCTCGCCGCTGGGGTCCCATGGGGGCAGCTCCCTGAGGCCTTGCTGGGAGTGCAGCCTGGTGTTCCCCAGGAGACAGCAAGTGTTCCAGTTGTGTGAGGGCACTGAGGTCCCCAGATGAGCACTGTGGGAGGAGCACTGAGGCCCCAGATGAGCACCGTGGGAGGAGCAGAGGGTCCCAGATGAGCACCACGGGAGGATCACTGAGGGTCCCAGATGAGCACCACGGGAGGAGCGCTGAGGGCCCAGATGAGCACCGCGGGAGGAGCGCTGAGGGACCAGATGAGCACCGCGGGAGGAGCGCTGAGGGCCCAGATGAGCACTGTGGGAGGAGCACTGAGGCCATCCCCTTTGCTCTTGCAGCGCCCCATTTGACAGGATTGCGGAGATCAACTTCAACATCGATGCTGACGAGGACAGTGTGAGCGAGCGGGACTGTGTGGGGCCACGACATCAGCCTTTTCCCAGGCAGCTCAGGCTGTGCCATGGCTGGGTCTGTCGTGGGGCTGGGAGAGGCCCCTCTGTGGAGCTGGGAACAGCCATTCTTCTTGCCCCTCCCATCCTGCCCTCCAGCCCCGGGGCTCCCACATCCTGAACTAAGCCCCTCTGGGAGCCCTGTGGGGATAGGGCCTCCTGTCTCCTGCGGACCCTCTGGAAACTGACCTTCGCAGTTTGCTCTGCAGCCCAGCGCAGCTCTGTTTGAGGCCTGCTGCAGTGACCGAATCCATCCCTTTGATGACGACGACGAGGATGAGGACATTTGGGAGGACAGTGACACTCGCTGTGCCGCCCGGGTGACAGCCAGAGCCAGGTACGAGGCCCACCCACCTGCCAGAAGCCTCCGCAGAGGAGGTGCAGCTCCCAGAACACCCGTCGGATGCCCAGCTGCCCTGCTGTTCTCATAGAGCGAGCACACCTGTCCTGCAAGCTCTGGGCCCAGCACAGCAGGAGGAGCACTGAGGCCCTGGGTGACCCTGAGGAGCCCAGAGCTGAGGCTGGAGCACCTCGTGCTCCTCACTCCGGATGCTCTGTGCTTACCCTCAGCCCCGAGCCTGGGGCTATCACTGGCCCTCAGAGTTAGGTGTCCATCCTGGGCCACCAGGCATCTGACTCTGCATCTCCCCCAGGTTTGGAGCCCCCCATGCTTCAGAGAGCTGCTCAAAGAACGGCCTGGAGTGCAGAAGCCAGGACAGGAAGGCGAGCTCAGTAGATGGAGACATGCCTGGGGCACATGCCCCCCCGGCCCCTGGGAAGAACGAAGCCCCCCCTGTGGAGGGTGACTCAGAAGGTGGCGCTGTGGGCCATGGGCCGGGGACATGGGTGTCAGGGACAGGACATGGTACCGTGGCCTGGGTGTTGTGGGCTTCATTTGGAGCCGAGGCATCTGGAACTCAGTGTAGCCCGGAGCCCGCATCCCCAGCTGTTTGCTAGCTGTCCTGAGTAGGGGTCTGTGCTGCACTGCCAGCCAAAGGTGGCCTCCTGCCCCTGTCCTCTCGGTTGTGGTCACTCTCAGCCATGTTGCCAAGGCTGGTGGGTGGTTTCCACCTAGTCTCCATTGTCCACTCCGTCCCACACAATCAGGGCACAGGCCTGACGCTCACCCCAGCACAGTAGCACAGGCTGGTCGCCACCCTCATGGCCGACATCTATAGCAGGAGCCAGTCCACTCAGGCCGCACTGCTGATAAGACCCCTCTCCTTACCCCTGCCCTGAGGGCAGCGCTGAGGCACTCAGGACTTTGGGGAGGGGCAGGGATCTCTGTTAGGAGGTGCCGACTCTTAGCTGAGGGCAACAGGGAGAGCAAGGGCGACACCGTGGGGAAGCAGGAATGTCCCGAATAGGAGGAAGGCACTCCATCCTCGAGGCCAGGGAGGGGGCAGTGGTGCTGGGTAAGCTGCAGTCTCTGTCGGATGCCATCCTGGGCAGACCCACTGGACAGAGTATGGAGGGCAGTTGTATCACCTCCACACTGTCAGTGTCGGCCCTGCTGGAGGCCTGGGGCTGTCAGGCGCCTGACTGAGCCCCAGGTCACATGCCTCATGGGTGTTGGTGGCTTGTCAGGACCCTCGAGCTGTCCTGTGTTGTTCTCTGAGGGGCTGATAGGTACTGCCCAGGCCTCCCTCCTGGAGCAGCCCCATGTTCCTGTCAAGCTCTGTGGGGTGTTGGGGGAGCTACCTTTCCTTTGCCTGCAGCACCCCAGGCCTGCCCACGCCTGACCACCGTGTCTTTCCCCCAGCAGGCGCCACGTGGACAGCAGTGTTTGATGAGCCAGCAAACTCGATGCCCATGGCCCCAGGAGTGGTGAGGGATGTGGGTTCCAGCGTGTGGGCAGCTGGTACCTCAGCTCCAGAGGAGAAAGGCTGGGCCAAGTTCACCGATTTCCAGCCTTTCTGCTGGTAATGGATGCATTGGCAGGAGGGGGCTGTGCCAGGAAGTGCCTGTCAGGGTCAGGAGGTGCCTGTCCCCCAGACTGATTCCGTCCTCGTCCTTGTCTGCAGCTCTGAGTCAGGGCCCAGGTGCAGCTCTCCGGTGGACACAGAATGCAGCCAAGGCCCCGAGAAAGCCTGTGAGTAGGAGCAGTGCAGGCTGTACCCAGGCTCCCGCAGATGTCTGGCCTTGCCTCGTTTAAGGCCTGAGGCCACTGGCCCCACTTCTTGGAGGCAGTGGGAGCAGGTGGCCAAGGCCCACGTGCTGCTAGGTCTCTGGTGACGTTGGGGTTTGTTACAGCAGTGGGACTGGAGCAGCCACATGCAGATGGGGAGGCAGCAAGGCCATCGGGCTGGCCCCGAGCCTTGTCTGAGCAGGTGGCACAGCCCAGGTCTGCACCCTGGGTTCCAGACAGCAGCACTGGGACCCCAGCATTGAGATGTGTGTGGGTGGGGCCTGATCAGAGCCCTTGGCCCCCAGCCTCCTAGTCAGGCTCAGAAGCTCCCCCAGACAAGGCTGAGCACTCCCGGCAAATGACAGCTGGCTCCCAACACTGGTATCACAGGCACTGGGGTCCTATGGCTTGAAGGAGGTCTGGCAGGACCACACAAGGCAGAGTGGGTCCCTTCCTTAGCCTCTGCGTCCTCGTGTGAGACGAGGGCACATGGCCCTGTGTCATGGGGTAGAAACAGGGTTGCTTGTGTGGAATCGCACAGCCAGTGTGAGAGCCTGCCTACCTTGTCTTGCGGGTCCCACACAGGCACACGTGTGCAGGCAGTGGGCTGCATGTGAGAGGCTGTTTGTGTCTGTGCTCCACACGGGCCACACGGGTGGGGCCCTATGGCCGGCGTGGCCGCACCCTGTGGCTCCTCCTGCCTCACTGGACAGCACAGGCCTTCTGCTTTGCAGTCAGCCCGGCTTCCCCATGTGCCTGGAATGTGTGCGCCACCAGGAAGGCCCCCCTGCTGGCCTCTGACAGTAGCTCCTCTGGCGGCTCCAACAGCGAGGATGACGACCAGAAGGCAGCAAGCGCCGCGGATGCTGTGAGCAGGGTTCCTGGCTGGGAGGCCCCCCGACTGCCCACAGTGGCCAGGACAGAGGAGGCTGTTGGCAGGTGTGTGGGGTGTCGGGGGGTACATAGGGCATGGCTTCCAGGCTCTGTCCCCAGCTCTCCGCTCCCCTGGGAGCAGGCTGAGGCCAGGCCAGGGCTCTTCTCCACACTGCTTTCCCAATGGCCTGTGACCCTTCAGAGGCTGGCTCGGGGCGGTGATGTCCATGCACTGAAGTGCAGGAGTGTGGGGGCTTCTTTCTTGGACAGAACATGTCTTCTCTGTTGTGAGTGGTTAGGACAAGAAGACATGGCCTCAGTGTCCCAGACAGCCCCCCAGGGACTTCAGGAGCCAGCCCCTACTCCAGATCCTGATTGGAGAGAACAGTCCAGCTCTTGGGGCTCTGGGCCTGGCTGAGCCGCCTGGGATCTGGGTGCCCTGGTGGTCAGGGAAGGGCACAGACTAAGTCCAGCAGGCGGGGCTGACGCCTGCTGCTCCCCTTTCATGGTGGCCTGTGATTCCCAGACGCCTCAGAAGCAGCACAGTATGGGGTGTCGGGGCCTCAGGACTGCACTTGGGGCCTCCAAACCCTGACTGAGAGCTGGAGGCAGCTTACAGGTGGGCAGAGGCCCAGACTGCCTTGAGCCCCCAGCAGCCATTCCTGGGGAGAGTGGAGAGGGAGGTACTCCCTGTAAGGAGGCTGGAGTCGAGCCAGCCCCTCCAGCAAGCTGAACCCCATCCATCCCGCCACAGGAAGAAGGTCCCTGGGATCTGTCGGTGAAGATACCTCTTCTGGTCTTTGGGGTCAGGGGTGGGAGTTTAGCAGGAGGGCAGGACAGCTGGGGTAGATGCCAGGGCCAGGTAAGCCTGAGCAGGAAGGTAGGACTGGGCTTGAAGTGGGGAGGAGGGCGCACCCAGCAAGGGAGCAGCTCTGCAAAGGCCCTGGGGCCTGACCTCCCACTAGATCCAGGCAACAGTGGGGAAGTACTCTAGGAGGGGACAAGGTGCCTTTCACACCTGGCAGTGCTTCCCAGTCACTCCTGGCTCCATGGTTGTGAAGGGCCCACCTACAGGTGGGCGAGGGCATATCCCAGCCTCACTGCCCAACGCTGCTCAGCCTGCATGCACCCCAGCTGTCCTATCCTCCCCCAACAGATGGGGCAGGTCTGACACTTCAGAGGGCCCTGCTCAGTGACCCCTGGCAGTCCTGGGAATTTTTAAGAATTACAGTGACTAGACTTTAAGAAAGAATGCCTTATTAAAGTTTAGTCACTGAAATTCTTAAAAATCTTTACCTGGCTAGGCGCAGTGGCTCACGCCTGTAATCCCAGCACTTTGGGAGGCCTAGGCAGGTGGATCACGAGGTCAGGAGTTCAAAACCAGCCTGGCCAATATGGTGAAACCCCATCTCTACTAAAAACACAAAAATTAGCCAGGTGTGGTGGCACATGCCTGTAATCCCAACTACTCGGGAGGCTGAGGCAGGAGAATCGCTTGAACCGGGGAGGCAGAGGTTGCAGTGAGCTGCACCACTGCACTCCCTCCAGCCTGGGCAGCAGAGTGAGACTCTGTCTCAACAACAACAAAAAACCTTTACTCAGCTGGGTGCGGTGGCTCACACCTGTAATCCTTGCACTTTGGGAGGCTGAGGTGGGTGGTTTGCCTGAGCTCCTGGGCAACATGGCAAAACCCCATCTCTACTAAAATACAAAAAATTAGCTGGGTGTGGTGAGACACGCCTGTAGTCCCAGCTACTTGGGAGGGTGAGGCAGGAGAATTATTTCAACCTGGGAGGCAGAGGCTGCAGCGAGCAGAGATTGCGCCACTGCACTCCGGCCTGGGCAACAGAGCGAGACTGTCTCAAAACCAAAACCAAAACAAACCTTTACCCACTTTTCCTAAACCACCCCTGAAAAACTGCTCTGAAAAGCAGGGAACATCATTGTGCAAAATAAGTTGCTTTTTTCCACGGGGCTGTCTGTAAAACTTGCCACTTAGAGCTCTCCCTGCACCTTCGTGATGGCTCAGCCTGCAGGTGAGCTTGCTCACACCCCCACGCCCCTCCCTGGGTCAAAGGCTCAGTGTCTTCGCCCTGCAGGAGGCCAGATGGTCCATCTGCTGCTCGTAGCCAGGCTGGGCCTTAGGGTACCTGATCCCCTCCAGAGCAAGCCCCTTAGATGCCCGACAGGATCCTCTTTCCCGTCCCTCAGGAGGTTTCCCCACACTGCCCAGTGTAAGGCTGAAGTTAAGATCAAGGCACAGGAGCCTCTGGGGCCCTCGGCGAATGAGGCGCTTGACAACGGGCAGGATCTGAGTGTTGCCTGGAAGGAGGTTGGAGGTCATTGATGGACAGGCAGCTTATCCCAGCACTTGGAACTTGGGGTGGCAGAGCTGCCTAGCTGGGCACAACCTGGGCCACCCCACAGAGGGCAGGAGTGAGAGGGACCACAGGCGGGGCTCCGGGGCCACCTGGACCTTTTTGTCCTGCTGGTCCTTGGGCACGAGGTGGGGTGGCATTGAGGGTGGGGATGCCCGTAACCAGAACCCATGTCTGCCACACAGGGCCGAGAGTGCTGACAGGCTGTTAGAACCTGCCTGCCTGGCGCCAAAGGAAGTGACCGCTGCCCCAGCTGTGGCTGTGCCCCCCGAGGCTACCGTGGCCACCACCACAGCACTGAGCAAGGCTGGCCCCGCCATAGCCACCCCAGCAGTCTCTTCTGCAGTGGCCGTGGCAGCCCCCCTAGGGCCCATCATGGCAGTCACAACAGCCCCAGCCATGGTGGCCACCCTGGGAACAGTGACAAAGGACCGGTGAGCAGGTTGAGTGTGGGGGTGGGGGATGTGGACAGGCCCTGAAGCCCGCACGGCTCCAACTGTCCCCCCCCAACCCCCCACCTATTCCTGCAGGAAGACAGATGCCCCGCCAGAAGGAGCTGCCTTAAACGGCCCCATGTGATGCTGCTGCTGCCCGGCCACGGCCCACCCTGGTCAGGCTGCATCCTAATCGAGAAAACTACCTGGTGATGCAATTTTTTTTTAATTTAATTTAATTTTGAAATAAATGCTGCATTGGTAAAGCTGCCAGTTGAAACCAGTTGGACGGCCCAGCTTGCGTCTCTCCTGCCTGACCGAGTGGGCCCTGCTGGAGGACAGAGGGTGCACCTCAGCTGCCCCCAGGCCTGGAGCACCGCACTAAGGTCTCAGGCATGCAACCTCTGCCTGCAGGAGCTGGGGTGGGGGGTGGGGGCAGGACTCTGAGATGCCACCAGGACCTAATGGCCCAGGAAGGGCTTGGACGTGGAGGCTGTTTTTATTTTTTTTTAAGAATACAGAAGGAGCCAAGCTATTTTGCACTTTGTATCCAGCTGCAAGCTCAGGGCAGAGTCAAGGGCCTGGTTTGGGGAGACCTGACTCGCAGGAGTGCACTCAGGGTCTCAGACCCTTGTAGCTGCCCAGTAGCCCTTGGAACTGGCATTGAACCAGGCCGCAAGATTTGACTGCCTTAAAAACACAAGGCCCTCTAGGCCTGGCAGGGGGAGACCACAGGTCTGCAGGTCGGGGACACGGCGAGGCACTGGGGGCTCGGAGACTGGTTTCTAGCAGTACTGGTCATGGCCATGTCGTTCTAGAAGGGTCCAGATTATTTTGAGTCCATTTTTAATGTTCTGATCACCTGACAGGGCACCCCAAACCCCCAACTCCGAATAAAAGCCGTGTCATTCGGACAAACCGCGTATTGTGAAGCTTCCGGCCAGGGGTGGGAGTGTCTCCTCCAGCACCTCTACCTCTTTTGTGGCCCCCCCACACCCCAGGGCCATCCCCGTTAGTGGGTGGAGGTGGAACAGGCCACATCACAGCAGCTGGTCTCTATACCTGAGCAAACACTGAGCTTTTTCCTTTTGGGGGGTGGGGGGTGGGAACCGCTTCACCTGAAGCTCAAACACATCAACCTCAGGACTTTTGTGCCAGCTTCCCAAGTAACCCAGGCCCTACCTTGTCCTCACTGGCTGAGTGGGAGGGGCTGGTGAAGACCAGATCCCCCCCTCCCCCTGGGGGTTTGTCTGAAAAGGTTGGGGGTGGACAGCTCTCCAGAAGCCGGGTCTCCACCCCTGCCCTGTGCCTGGCATTTGTCCCTCCTAGTCGTCCTCCCCCAACTATGCCCCACCTCTCCCCCCACAAACATGGAACAGGGAGGGTAGGGTCCTTTCTCCCCTTACTCTGATCTGTGAGTTTTCCAGGTGCCAGGAACCTTGGTCAGGCTCCATCTGTCCAGCTGGAGGGAAGACATGCGTGGTCTCAATGGCTCAAGTGAGTCCACCCTCATGTCTTCCCCCAGGTGTCCCAGCACTGGTTGTGGGGTGGGGGAGGTGGTGGGACCATGCTGGGCCTGACCGGGTCCAAGGCCATCCTTGGCTTCAACATCCCACCAGGGCAGGGTCTTGGCCCCCACCTGCCAGCACTGGGCCCTGCCTCTACTGCCATCACCGTAACCTTCCCCCCGCCCCATGCCTGCTGCTCGCCTCCCACCTGAGAGGGGTCCCCCACCAGCCCCTCTGGCCAGTCACCAGCTGCCATTCTTGGGTGCTCTCTCGGTATTTGAAACATCCACACCCCTGGCCAGGCCCCATCACAGTGGCTCAACAGGCGAAGCCCTGGGCCTGGTGGACTCAGGTTTGAATAGGAAAAGAGCGAGCAGTGACAGGTGCCCTAGGGAAAGAGGGACAGGGCTTTGGGGCAGAATTCCCAAGAACTGAGAGGATCTGTTCCCTGTAGGCATCAGCCCCCTCACTCTGCCAGGCGCTGCTTGCTGCCTGGTGGGAGCCAGATGCGGCTGACTCTCATTCCCCTGGGAACTTACCATCCCCCGTCCCAGGTCTGGCCTCCATCCCTTCAGCTCTGGTCTAACCAGTAGCTGCTGTCAACTTCAAGTGTCCTCTGGACCTGGAACAGCCTCCTGGGGGCAAATAACCACCCAATGCTTTGACCCCCGCGCCAAGCTTCTGTGATGCCTGCTTCTGTACCCCCTGGGTAGGGATGGGGGTCTCCTCTCCAGCCGTGCTGGCCTCCAGACCATCCTTGAGGTCTGAGAGGAGTCAAGCAAGGCCCCAAAGAAGCTTCCTGCCCTACCTGCTTCCAGAGCAAAGCCACACCCAGGGCCATGCAAGCTGAGCTGGGAGGACCCAGGCACCAGGAAAGGCTCCAAGGAAAGATGCCAGCCCTTCCACTTTTAGCGGGCCTGGGTAGGGGCAGATGGGACCCTCTGGACAGGCCAAAAACAGGCAGCTGGGGCGTGGGTGAGGCAGACACATGAGCGTGGCGTTAGTTCTCTTTATATAGACTCTGGTTCTAGAAACAAACAACTCGCCTGCAGCCGGCTGGCTGGGCCAGCACACACTGATGGGGCTGGACTATTTACAGGCCCATTTCGGGCTGTACCTTGGCCACCTCCCGGCACGGTGCTCAGCTGTGATGCCAAAATAAGTTAGGGCCGGCCAGGTGGGGCGGGGCGGGGCGGGGACGGGGGCTGTACACAGAAGTGCTGGGGGCTCGGGGCCTCAATACTGTCGAGGGCCGGGGCTGTAAACATGGCCGGGGCGGCCCTGCCCACCCCTAGTGGTCTGTAACGACTGGAAGCAGAGCAGCCGGACAGGGCCGGGAGGCTCAGGCGTCTGACAGGCAGCTCTGGATCCGGTCCACCCACTGCTGGGCTGAGGGCACATCCTGGGCACAGAAGTTGTAAACGCGACGCGTGGTCTTCACCTGGAGACGGATGGGTTATTGACTCCACAGCCCCACACCACGGAGCCCCTCCCTTCCCTCTCCCAAGCCCCAGCCAAGGCTCACGTCAAAGAAGGCCTTCTCATCCACGGTCTTAGGGGCGCCCATGGTGGGTGTGCCAGGTGCCACAGCCTCCACCTCCGCCAGGTCGATGATACCCTTGCAGTCTGTGTCCACTCGGTGATCATAGTAGCGCAGCTAGAGGAGGCCACAGAGTCAGGGTAGCCCCTTCCCCCGTGGGTTCCCCCCCAACCACCTGATCACTCACCTGGTGCTTGGTCTTATCCAGCACGAACCAGCGGGCCTTCCAGGGCTTCATGAAGGCCCCCTTCTTATACAGAGTGCCTTCATAGGACCTGCATTTGCAGCAGAACCAGAGCAAGGCTGGCTGTCACAGCCCAGCCCAGCCCAGGCCCCAGCAGTTGTCCCTACCTGCTGTCCCAGACCAGGAGGTAAGACCAGGGTCCCTGTCCCCAGAACTGAACTAAGGCCAAAACACTGGTCAGGGGGCCACAAAGAAGCCTTGGGGCTGCAAACCCAGAAACACTATGCCCAGAAAGGAGATGGTAAAGGGTACCTCATACCCCTCCAGACTCCAGAAAGTGTCCCCACACCACAGCCTCAGGGTCTTGGGAAAGCAGCCTCACCACCCACCAAGCAGGGCAGGCGCCCTCACGAGGAGAGGGATGCCCGGCAGGCAGGTCTGTGGAAACAGCCACAGCAGCTCTCCGGTGGATGGATCCAGGCAGGCTCCAGACTCACAGCTGCCCCACAACCACCCTCTCTGCTCCTCTCAGCCATTGCAGGCTGCGGTTGGCTGTGGCCACCAGTTTTACACCCCAAACCCCTCCGAATGGTGGTGTATACTTAGGCCACCATTGTGGCCTTCCCAATAAATCCTTCCACCCTAAGAAATTACAAAGCGGCCAGGCATGGTGGCTCACGCCTGTAATCCCAGCACTTTGGGAGGCTGAGGTGGGCAGATTAGGAAATCAGGAGTTTGAGACCAGCCTGGCAACATAGTGAAACCCTGTCTCTACTGAAAATACAAAAATTAGCCAGGCGTGGTGACAGGCACCTGTAATCCCAGCTACTCGGGAGGCTGAGGCAGGAGAATCACTTGAACCCAGGAGGCGGAGGTTGCAGTGAGCCGAGATCGCACCATTGCACTCCAGCCTGGGTGACAAGAGCAAAACTCCGTCTCAAAACAAAAATGACTGAAGCTCCTCAAAAGCACCTGCAATCTCCCAGAACACCAGCTCAGAGGTGTCTGTGCGGCAGTGGGAGGTGCCCTCATACCTGTTCTCACTCTCAGCCGTCTGAAACTGGCTATACAGGGTGCTGGTGCTGCGGCGGGCAGCCTGGCGGGAGCTGGATGCGGTTGAGCCACTACTCTGGTCACTGTCCAGGCTGAGGCTCAGGGTGGAGCCCACGGGCCCCTCCTGCAGGTACACACCCAGCGAGCGGCGGTGGTGGGGTGCGGTGGACACTAGGAGGGAGCTAGTGGTGCCCTGCAAACAGGAGAGTGGGACTTGCATCAGGGCTGGGCAGACTCCAGTTTCTCCAGCAACACGCCCACCTTGGCCACCCACACTTGCCCTCACTCACACGTCCGTCTGGCCGGCCTTCGAGGCGCTGCGCAGCCTTCACCCGGTCCCAGGTGTCCTTCCAGCGCTCAGTGGGTCGGCCCAACTCTGTCTCCAGCCTCTGCAGTTCCTGGGGAGAGAATTAGCGAACATTTTATTCAAAAGGAAATATCTAGACTAGAGCGTGAAAAGACAAAAAGGATGGGAAATACAGCAAAGAGATACAATGAAAAGGCCTAACGTGTGTAACTGGGCCACAGGAGGAGGTGGCAAGAGGGAGGGAAGGAAGAGGCAAAATGGAGATTCAGAGAAAACAGTTGAAAAATTTCCCAAACTAACCAGAGGCATCCAACAACATAATCAAGAAGCACTGCAAACTGCAACTGGGTTAAGTTAAAAACACACCCCAAAATGAGACAGAAAAACTGCTGAAAAACAAAGAGAAAAGTCCCAAAACCAGCCAGAAGGAAAAAGACATGGTCTCTTTGAAGGAGCAACAACAAAACTGATGGCTGACTTCCAAAGAGAAACATGAGGCCGATGGCCACTTCCAGCCCTGACAGAATCAGTCTGAAGAGCCTCCCTCCATATGCAGTGAAGAAAATGGGCAAGAGGAGGCAGTTGTTTCAGATGTTGGGCAAGCAGGGCAGCTTGAGACAGGAGCCTACGACACGGGACCACATACGGTGGGCCCCATCGTCACTCCCATTTTCTGCCCAGCCAGAGTGCAGGGAGGCAGGGCCAGAGCAACACACAGAAGCTTGCTGAGCTGAGGAGAGGAGGCAGAAATGGGACGTCCAGGGGCGCAAGTGCAGGCGGGTCTGCAGGGCAGCCCACAAGAGGGAGGGAGCACCACAGCAGAGAGACCTCCCTGAGTCTTTGGCCAAATTAAGCTGCCATGTGCAAAGCAAGATGTCACAAGGCCTGGCAGAGAGCAGTTACTAAGAAGCTATGAGCTGAGGCCAGGCACAGTGGCTCACGCCTGTAATCCCAGCACTTTGGGAAGCTGAGGAGGGAGAATCACTTCAGCCCAGGAGTTTGAGAACAGCTTGGGCAACATGACAAGACCCCATCTTTTTACATATATAGTCATATATCTATTTAAATTGTAAATATGTTTCCAGATTTAAAAGAAAAGATAGACATAACGGTTGATCAGATGGGGAATCTCTACAAGAGTAAAAGGTGTTAGATTCATTAGATGGAACCAGGTGCGGCGGTGGCTCACGCCTGTAATCCCAGCACTTTGGGAGGCCAAAGTGAGAGGAGAGCTTGAGCCTAGGAGTTTGAGACCTGCCTGGGCAACATAGGGAGACCTTGTCTCTCAAAAAAAAAAAATTGCTTGAGCCTGGGAGGTCCATGTTGCAGTGAGCCATGATTATGCCACTGCACTCGAGCCTGGGCAACATAGCAAGACTGTGTCTCAACGAATAAAAAAAATTCATTTGATGGGCTTGAGTATATTAAAAACAAAAGAGAGTAGTACACTTGAAGACAGGACAACAGAAATCATCCAAAATGAATTGCAAAGATAAAAAAGACTAAGGAAAAAGAAACAGAGCCTCAGCAACCTATGGGAAAATAAAGTGCCAGGAGGAAAGGGAGAGATTATGCAGAAAAAGTAATTTATAGATGCAATGGCCTAAAATGTATTAAATCTGACAAAACTGATCATCCCACAGATCTAGAAGTTTAAAGAGCCCCAAGCAGGATGAAAACAAAAACCACATTATGGTCAAATTGCTGAAGCTAAAAAGGAAGACAAAAATCTGAAGGGCACCCTTATACACACTTTCTAAGGATGAGAATGAACACAAACTTTTTTTTTATTTTTATTTTTAAAGACGGGGTTTCACCATGTTGGTCAGGCTGGTCTTGAACTCCCGACCTCAGGTGATCCGCCCGCCTTGGCCTCCAAAGTGCTCGGATTACAGGCGTGAGCCACCACGCCTGGCCTGAACACAAATTTCTAAGCAGAAACAATACAAGCCAGAAAACAAGTCATGATATCTTTTTTTTTTTTTTGAGGTGGCGTCTCCCTCTGTGGCCCAGGCTGGAGTGCCATGGCGAGATCTCAGCTCACTCCAACCTCTGCCTCTCGGGTTAAGGTGATTCTCCTGCCTCAGCCTCCTGAGTAGCTGGGATTATAGGGAATGAACCACCATGCCCAGCTAATTTTTATATTTTTAGTAGAGACAGGGTTTCGCCATGTTGGCCAGGCTGGTTGCAACCTCCTCGCCTTGTGACCCACCTGCCTCGGCCTCCCAAAGAGCTGGGATTACAGGCGTGAGCCACCGCGCCCGGCCCAGTAATGATATCTTTTAAAGTGACATCAGTTTAACTGCTGAATGTGGGGAAAAAAAAAAAATAGAAGCTGTCAAGCTAGAATTGTATATCCAGAGAAAATGCCTTTTGAAAAATAAAGGCACAGCCAGGCGAGGTGGCTTAATCCCAACACTTGGGGAGGCCAAGGCGGGCAGATCACGAGGTCAGTTCAAGACCAGCCTGGCCAATATGGTCTCTACTAAAGATACAAAAATTAGCTGGGCATGGTGGTGGGCAGCTGTAATCCCAGCTACTCGGGAGGCTGATGCAGGAGAATCGCTTGAACCCGAGAGCAGAGGTCGCAGTGAGCAGAGATCACGCCACTGCACTCCAGCCTGGGCAACAGAACGAAACTCCATCTGAAAAAAAAAAGAGAAAGGCACAAAGATGTTTTCAGATCAACAAAAGCTGAGGGAATTTGTGACTTGCAGATCTGCATTACAAGAAATATTAAAAATTCTTCAGGCTGAAGAGAAATGATAACCAGACCAGGTTATACTGAAAGAATGAAGAATGTTAAAAATGGCAAAAATAGAAGACTTTTTCCTTGTTTCTTAATTTCCGTAAAACAAAGCTATTTAAAACAAAAATAGGACCAGGTGTGGTGGCTCACCTGTAATCCTAGCACTTTGGGAGGCTGAGGCGGGTGGATCACCTGAGGTCAGGAGTTCGAGACCATAGTGAAATCCCGTCTCTACTAAAAATACAAAAATCAGCCAGGAGTAGCGTCGGGTGCCTGTAATCCTAGCTACTTGGGAGGGTGAGACAGGAGAACTGCTTGAACTCAGGAGGTGGAGGTTGCAGTGAGCGAAGATCGTGCCACACACTCTAGCCTGGGTGACAGAGCAAGACTTCCTCTCCAAAAACATCATCATCATCATCATCATCATCATCATCATCATGCTGGGTGTTGATGTCACATGTAAAAGTAAAATGTGTGATAGTAACAGAAGGACAGGAGAGGGGTGAATGGAAATACGTTGTTAAGGCTCTTCTGGTGTGAATGGGGTAATAAAATTTCAAGACAGATGATGACTGTAGCTCCTGGCAACCACTGAAATATAACACAAAGAGTATATAGCTCAACTCAGAACACTAAAAACACTTATTTTAAAAAAAAAGAAAGGGCTGGGCGTGGTGGTTCACACCTGCAATCCCAGCACTTTGGGAGGTTGAGGTGGGCAGATCACCTGAGGTCAGGAGTACTAGACCAGCCTGACCAATACGATGAAACCCTATCTCTACTAAAAAATACAAAAATTAGCCAGGCATGATGGCATGCGCCTGTAGTTCCAGCTACTCGGAAGGCTGAGACAGAATTGCTTGAACTCAGGAAGTGGAGGTTGCAGTGAGCCAAGACTGCACCACTGCACTCCAGCCTGGGCAACAAGAACAAAACTGTCTTAAAAAAAAAAAAAAGAAAGAAAAGGAACACAAAATAAAAGGAACAAACAGGAAACGGACGGCAAGATCCTAAACTTAACCCCAGCCCCCAGCTACATCAGTAATTACAGTAAATTAAAATGGGCTAAATTTTCCAATAAAAGAAACCTTTAGACTGGATAGCAAGAAGACCCAGTTACATCCTGTGTACAAGAAATTCACCTTAAACATAAACACACAGACCAGTAAAAAATATGAGTATAGGCCAGGTGCGGTGGCTCACGCCCGTACAATCCCACCACTTTGGGAGGCCAAGGTGGGCGGATCACAAGGTCAAGAGATCAAGACCATCCTGGCCAATATGGTGAAACCCCGTCTCTACTAAAAATACAAAAATTAGGCTGGGCACGGTGGCTCACGCCTGTAATCCCAGCACTTTCGGAGGCCGATAGACAGGTGGTTCACTTGAGGTCAGGAGTTCTAGACCAGCCTGACCAACATGGTGAAAACCTGTCTCTACTAAAAATATAAAAAATTAGCCAGGCGTGGTGGCAGGCACCTCTATCCCAGCTATTTAGGAGGCTGAGGCTGGCTAATCACTTGAACCCAGGAGGTGGAGGCTGCAGTGAGCCGAGACTGTCTCAAAATAATAATAAATAATTATCTGGGTGTGGTGGGAGGTGCCTGTAATACCAGCTACTCAGGAGGCTGAGGCAGGAGAATCACTTAAACCTGGGAGGCAGAGGTTGCACTGAGCTAAAATTGTGCCACTGCACTCCAGCTTGAGCAACAGAGTCATACTTTGTCTCAGAAACAAAAACAAAAACAAAGTAGGCCAGGCAAGGTGGCTCACGTCTGTAATCCCAGCACCCTACCTCCTGGGTTCAAGTGATTCTCCTGCCTCAGGCTCCCAAGTAGCTGGGATTACAGGTGCCTGACACCACACCTGGCTAATTTTTTGTATTTTTAGTAGAGACAGGTTTTTACCACGTTGGTCAGGCTGGTCTTAAACTCCTGACCTCAAGTGATCCACCTGTCTTGGCCTCCCAAATTGCTGGGATTATAGGCATGAGCCACTGCACCTGGCCTAATTTTTGTATTTTTAGTAGAGATGGGGTTTCAGCATATTGGCCAGGATGGTCTCGATCGTTTGACCTCATGATCCACCCGCCTCGGCCTCCCAAACTGCCGAGATTGTGCAGGCATGAGCCACTGTGCCTGGGAGGCCGAGGCGGGCGGATCACGAGGTCAGAAGTTCAAGACCAGACTGGCCAACATGGTGATACCTCGTCTCTACTAAAAAATACAAAAATTAGCTGGGCATGGTGGCTTGTGCCTATAATCCCAGCTACTTGGGAGACCGAGGTAGGAGAATTGCTTGAACCGGTACCCGGCAGGCGGAGGTTGCAGTGAGTTGAGATTGCACCACTGCACTCCAGCCTGGGCTACAGAGTGATACTCCATCTCAAAAAAAAAAAAAAAAAGTATAAAAATAACAGACCAAGCTGATAATGCTTGTCATGACAAAGCTGAGTGGCTCCGTTAGCATCAATCAGACTATGCCAACTTTCAGACAATGAGCACAGCTAGAGAGAAAAAGGGACTGCTCTCTGTGCTTGTGGCTCACCTTCATCACAAACCATGACTCCCATGCTCCCTCAAATTCTGTGGCCCAATGCCAGGTCACTGAAATAAATTCTGTGTCCCAATGCCAGGTCACTCATTTAAGCCTCACCACCTCCCTGTAAGGCAGGAATCAGCATTTCCACTTTCTGCACAAGGAAACAGAAGCTCTGAGATGCTTACATAACTTCTAAGGCCACACAGCCAACAGCAGGGAGCTGAGTGCAGGTCCTCCCATAGCCTAGGTCTGAGGCCCACACCCCTCTGCTGCTCAGCCCCTACGGAGACTCGGGCTGCTGGATTGCCCAGGAAGGCAGCACCATGCCAGGACGCTGCCCCAGCCCCTACACACCGACCCAACCACCAGCCAATCACAGGCTCCTTTCCCCTCCCAGGCGTCTCTGCCCTGTTCAGTCCAGGCCCACCAAGGATGGCACAATGAGGGGTAAGAGAGGCCTAAATGCCAACCCCAAGCTTCCAGGGCAAGAACCCAGGGCTGCTCACATTAGGGTAGTCAGGGCATCACCTCAGGTGACCCACCCACCTCGGCAGAGGGGGTAAAACTGTCATCTCTAAGGGCTGACTCCTCGAGAGTTGCCTGAGCTGCTCAAAGCCAGGTCAGGGGAAACACATGTGCTCAGAGTGGAGGCTGTGTACTGAGACTTGGGGGGTCTCTGATGATGGCCCTCTTGTCACTGTCTGGAAGCACCCACTGAGTGGGGCAGGGCCCTGGGGAGCCACAGCCACCCCAGGCCAGCAGGCAGTTCATATGGTGGGGAGACGGGAGGGCCACACCAACTGCCAGGGGTAACCAGACTTACACACATGTACAAGTGCACAAACTCGCACACATGCAGAACCTTGGTGTCTGAGCAAGAGGAGGGGGTGCCAGGCCAGGAACCACACGCACCTCTAGCAGGCGTGAGATGGCGTCAGGCTGGGTTCGGGGGCAGCTGTCGTAGCAGGGCCACACCACACGGCGCCTGCTCTGGGGAGCGCCTCCATCAGACCGTTCTTCCTCCGGGGGTTCAGGGGGCCCCTGGGCCAGTTCCCAGTCATAGGGAGGGCCCTCGGCCAGAGTCTCCTCAGTGTAGAAGTCCCACACCTTCAGGTTGGACACGTTGCTGTAGGGCCGCAGGACCTGGGGATGGGCCTGCCGTTGAGGACCTGGCTCAGGCAGGAGCTGCCTACTCTCCCCAGGCCCCAGCTTACCTCTGTGTCCTCGGGCGCATACATGTAATTGTAGAACACGGGTGTCCTCTTGCTCAGCCGATCCACATACTCCCACACAGACCTGCACGGCAGCTGGCCCCTGCGTTCCCCCTTCTCCTCATACAGTAGCCCTGCACAGGGGCAGCATGAGCCTGGGTCCCTCCTGACCCTGTGGCTGCCCCAGCCCCGACTCCCCACATACCCAGCTCAATGCGCTCATAGTCAGAGTCAAGCAGGAAGGTCCGGAAACGGCGGGACACGTGGTGATAGCCAAGGAACTTGAGGTAGAACTGGCTGAACTCAAACTCCATGGGGAACTGCAGGTGGACCTGCACACCATGTGGGTCAGGGGTCAGGAGTCAGAGGGCACAGCCCCGGCCCACCCACACAGTGGCCTGCCCACCTGGTGTACACAGTCCAGGAACTGCAGGAAGACGGGCGTGAAGCCACTGCTCTGCCCAGCTAGGGTGTGGGCTCCACGGTGGCTGAAGCGATGACCAAAGGATAGCCACTCCTTCTCCACCAGCAGGCGGAAGCCCTCCAGTGTGCGGTAGAAGGGGTCTGAGAGCAGCTGCACCAAGGACACCACCTGCCAGCACCGCCGGGGGGTCAGCGAGAAGCCCGGGAGCCTGGCCCTCCCCAGCCCCATGTGCCACACACCTGGGTGGTGATGTCCCAGCCATCCTCCAGGCCCACCAGCACAGAGGAGCCTGAATCCAGGAGCTCCACCACCAGCACCGACACCTGCAGCAGCTTGTGGATCTGCAGGGACAGGCGGCCCTTAGCACCTCTGGGACGCACTGCCCTCCTGCCCCATCCCTGACCAGAGACCCACATGTCCACAGGAACGGGGGAGGCAGGCCCTGCCCACAGCCCTCTGAGCCCTGTCTGTGGGCACAGCACTGGACAGACACAGCTTGCTCTGGGTATGCTGACCACTGCTGCCTCCAGCCTACTGGCCACGGCCCACCCACTCCAAGCCCTCTAGGACTGAGGGAGGTCCCCATCCCTCAAGACACCTGGTGTCCCCATCTTCAAGCCCTCCAGTATTTACTGAGCCAGTGTCCTCTCAGTGCCCACCCCCGAAAGAATGCAGCAGAGGCCCAGAACCACAAGCTGCATCCCACATGTGGTCATCAGCCCACCTGGGCCCAGCAGGCTGTCCCGAGACACCCATGCCCAGGCTCTGGCCACTCTCACTGTCAGCTGGCCCCAGCCTCCTGCCAGGCCCAGCCACCCAGCTGCCTTCCAGGCACCAGAGCCTGGGCAGGAAGTGGCTGTCCTCCTTCCTGTGCTCCACACTGTCAGACAAGCAAACCCAGACCCATCCACTTGGCCCTAGCTACGTGGTGGGCCCGGCACCAAGGTGGGCGGAGGACAGGGGCAGCGCAGAGACCTGAATCAGCCACTCTGAGTCCTCCAGCGAGCGCAGGAAGGAGACTGGGCTGGGCTCAACAGCAGGGCAGCCTGGGACACATGCCTTCAGCAGCTTCTTGAAGCTAGCTTTCACCTGCCGCGCCTCGAACACCTCAATGGGCACCAGCTCCCACTGCTGCAGAGGGTCTGGCCGCACACCCTAAAAGGAACCCGGCCAAGCACCGTGAGATACATCCAGGACCCGAGCCCCCTGCCCAGCCCCTGCCCCGCCCCCCACCCCAGTCACCTTGAGCTGGGCTTTGTCCCCAAGGATGTAGAGGGCTGCTCGCTGGGGCCGTAGGAAGCCTGGGTCGGGGGGACCCCCATTGGCCTGGGGTGGGGCCAGCGCATCTCTGCTAGCTAGCCGGGAGCCCACATCGGCACCAAGCCCACTGCTGCGCCCACTGGTCCGGACACTGCCCCACTTACCTGTGGAGGAGAGGCCAGGTAAGCACCTGAGTGGGGCCAGGGCACCACTTACCTGGGCCCTGGGCCTGGCCTCCATGGAAGCCTCCTGGCTGGGCCCGGCCTCCAGGGAGGGGGCTGAGCTCCCAGGGCAGGGGTGATTAGACTCCAGCAGGGCCGTGCGAAAGGAGGACTGGAGCACGCAGATGCTGAGACATGGGGTGTCAGCCAGTGTTAGTTTCTAGGGCAGGACTCGCGTGTCAGGGCGGTTAAGGATTAGGGCTGGGGAAAGGGGTCGTTAGTGTCAGGTGTGGAGGGAGATATTAGTGCCTGCGATAACTCAGTGCACACTAGAGGCCGCCAGCACCAAGTAAGGGGGAGCGGGCCTGCACAGGCTCGGTACGGTACCTCGGGGTGCGGTCCGTCTGGAGGCCGAGGCCGCCATGGGGTTGGACAGCGTGGTGACCCTGGCTCTGGGGCTGGGAACTGGGGGCACAGCAGAGAGAAGGCTCAGGTCTAACCCCAAGCCTCTGTGTGCCCAGCATGTGGGTGCCTAAAGGTCAGAGGGTCCCACCAAGCCCCCTGGGGAGTCTGGAGACAGCAGGCGTGAGCCCCAAGTCCCAATCTCAGGAGAGTGGGAAGAGGCATCCTGTTGTGCACCTCTCTGCCAGGGCAAAGCAGGCCGCAGAGCACTCTATGTCAGCAGAAGAACTGTATGGTAGGGGGCCCAGGGTCCCGGGCTCTCCTCTGAACACCTCCTCTCTTCCCATAAGACTGCTCAGAGCAACTCTGAGTCCCTCCTCCAAATCCTGGCCTTTGTCCTCCACTCAGGGGGCCAGGACTTGTGATGAGCACAGCTCAACTCTCAACACACAGGCATGCAGAGGCCTCTCCAGGGCACAGCAACAGGAGGTACCCAAGAGGTATGGCCTGGAGAAGAAGCAGCCTAGAGGCTTCCTGAAGAGGGGAGAGGGTGGGCTCAGAGCCTGAGCCCAGTCCAAAAGGATGGAGAGTAGCTCAGTCCAGGACACAGGCTAATCTGAGTCCCAGGCTGAGACTTACAGTCCGGATGATGCGACCTGAAGGCACAGGGAGGCCACGTGAGGAAGTGGCAGCCCAAGGGGCTGGGAGATGTCTGGGGTCCACAGTGGATCTCCGGGTGCATGGCCCTGCCCTAGGCTCACCTGCTTCTGCAGAGCCCAAGGGTAGGACTGAGAGAGGTGCAAGGCAACATCCCCTCGTCCACCAAATGGTCACTATGGGGCAAACACAATGCCAGCCCAACACACCCTGCATCCTCTGACAGCTGCCACACTGCAGGCGTCCAGCTCACAGTGTGGACACGACACCAGCCTGCTTAGGGTGCCAACCAGGGCTCAGCGTGTCCTTGTGAAGAGGTCAGAGCCAGGACTAGCACCCATGGCTACAACTGAAGGAAGCTAAGCCCCTGAGCGTTGCTGGCCACTGAGGGGGACGCTTGGAGGCAGCAGCCACTGGCACTGGGGATGGTTGGAGATGCAAAAGGGACTCCGTGGGAGGCACAGGCATGGTGCGGGGGCGCCACCTGCAAGTGCCACTCAGGGTTTCTGGCAGGGTTGGGAAGGCCAAAAGACATGGTTATTATAAAATATAACCATATAATGTGGCATCTGGAAAACCAAAGCCACTTCGGAGCTAGAGAACAGCTGCTCTGGATGGAAGAGTGAGTGTGGGACATACCTGCCACCCTCTCCTTGGGTCAGTCTACCTCAGTGTGTGCAGGGCACCCATGAAGTGTGCGTGGTGGTGGGGACCTCTGTCCCCGAGCAAGGCCAGCTCGGGCAAAGCCCAAGGAACCAGGACACACAATAACAGAGGCCAAGCAGTGGGCAGAGCCAGTCCAGAGGCTCCAAAGACAGTCTGGATGGGGGGATGTGGCGAGGGTGGAGGTGTGGGATGAGGGGAAACAGTGACACTGAAGGGAACAGGACAGAGGAGCATCTGGGATGTTTCCAGGCTGTGGGAAACAATAAGACAGAGCCATGTAGAGGCAGCACCCGGAAGCCCCTGCAGGAAGCTGCAGCAGACGAAGAGGTGGAGAGCAGGGCAGTCAGGGCAGGCAGGATGTCAGGGCATGCAGGATGTCAGGGGACACACCTGGTCTGGGTGGGTTCTCACCTCTGCCCCATGGTACCCAGAGGGCATCCTCATCCCACACCCAAATATCCATAACCAACGACGTTTCTGCCCCTCCCTGGCCTGCCTGCCATACCATAAGTGCCACTACAGCCCCCCAAAGTGCCCCGTCTGTCCACAAGCACTCTCAGCCCCCACCGTCTGTCCACAAGCACTCTCACCGTGACTGCCCATGTGGGCTGAAGAGAAGCCGCTAAGCGTGTTGCGTCCCGACGCATCTGCGTAGCGGGGCATTGAGCTGACCACAGCCTGCAGGTACTTCTCCTGCTCCAGGCTACTGGAGTCCGCCTGGGACTGGCCTAGGGGAGGACAAGGAGCTGAGGCAGGGGTGGGTGGGATGGGGCAGGGCGGGCACACAGCAGGACATGGGAGGTACCTGGAGAAGGTGCATTCTGGGCCTTGAAGAGGCCGACGACACCTTTGCCATGCAGGCCCCCAGAGCGAAGCAGCACCGCCTTGGACCGCCCACTGCGCCAGCAGACCACGGGGAAGCGGTTCTGGCGGTAGCAGCGGGACACGCGCTGCAGGGCATTGTCCTGGACACTCTGGGGCACGATCAGCAGCCCCGGGTAGCTGTGGGGAGGCAGAAGCATGAAGGCAGCTGGCAACCCCACACACCTCTGGGCTCACAACACAAGCAGGACAAGAGAAGCCAGCCCGTGGCTCCCAGTGAAAGGCACTTCCAGCTCAGTCACAGCCCCACCAACCCCCAGCCCTGTGGGCCATCCCTCTGACCTCGCCGCCCCCACATTCCTTACATGAGCAGGAGCCGTGGCCCAGGCTCACAGCAGGCAGGGAAGACCTGCCGACATCTGCCCACCACCCCGGCCACCTCCGGCCGGCTCTCACCTGCGGCAGATGGCGTACATGCGGTTGACGGGAGAAATGCGGAAAGGCTCAGACTTGGCCCGGCTCAGGCTGCTGCTCAGGGTGCCCAGGCCAAGGCGCTGGTAGTCGCGGCAGCAAGCCCTTTCCACCAGGCTGCTCATGGTCATGCGGTCAGAGGGCTTTAGGGCTGAGGACGGGGTCAGTGTGCTGGGCTCCAGCTCCTCTGACACTGCGCAGGCCGGATACGTGGGTCATCACTCAGAGGCCACTCTGCCTGCCCTGATCCTCCCTGGTGAGTGTCAGCATCCAGAGACCACCCAGGACTCCGCCCCCATCCCTCCACCTGAGATCTCGTCCTCCTGGTCCTCAGGGGGCGGCTGGCCCCGGTGCTCCCAGCTAGGTGGGTTGTACTTCTTGCGAGTGACATGCTGCCGCCCAATGGTCTTCTTGGCATTCTTGACCAAGTTCCGGGACAGGGTTCTAGAGCACGCAGAGTCAGGAAAGGTGAGAGAATGAGGGACAAAGAGGGGTACAGCGGCCTAGGAGGTTGGAGCAGGCACATGGCTCAGGCCCAGCTGCCCTGGCCCTGGGACCCAGATCCATACCTGAGGGAAGGGCCCTTGTCCTTGGTGACTCGGGGTGGCCGGCCAGGTGTGTGGGCAGAGCCCAGGGTGAATGCGAAGGTGGCCCTGACGTCTGGCGGGTACCGCAGCTTATGCAGCTGCTTTCGGAAGAGCTCGGCACTGTCAGACCCCACCTCCTCATCAAAGGCCATTTTCAGCAGCTTTGCCAGAAAAAGAAGCCCTCAGGGGTCTGGGTGGCCCCTCAGACACTCCCCCAACTCTGACGGTGCCACGCTCCCTTTCCCCTCAGGCACAACACAGAAAGAAGCAAGTCACAGGCAAAGGCCTGTGCCCATGTCACTCAAAGGCACACATTTGTGTAAGCTCTAAGTCTCAGTGGCTGTGAGGTGAGGTCTGGACTTGCAAGGCACACCCAAAACATGGACTTGAGGGTCAGTACCCCAAGGAAGTAACAAGGACCCAAAGACTGCACATCAAACAGTGCACACCAACTCAAGAGCCACGGTGAGGGCCCCGACACCCAGGTACAACAGGGCCACTGGTGGAAACTGGCTTAAAAATGGTTCATACAAGACAGACCGGTTCACACAAGACAGACCAGGGGCTCAGCAGGCTGCGTGGGGTGAGGGCCCCACCCGTGAACCATGCCCCACCTGGAATGTGCAGGAGCGCAGCTGCAGCCCGTCCTGCAGGAGCTGGTCCACAGGGGTCTGGACGCTGATACGCTTCTCCTTGGTCAGAGCAGCCACCGGGAAGGAGCGGACCACCACCTGCTCCCCAACTTAGGACAGGCCAGGCAGTCAGAAGCATGGAAGGTGGCAGTGGGGGGTCCCAGAATCACAGGGTACCAAAGTTATGGGGGGGTCCCAAGTGGGTGGGGAAGGAGCAGACAAAGGCCCATTTCCCACAGGGACCCAGAACCCCTGAGAAAAGGGAGGGAAATGCAGGGAAAGCCCACCCATCCTACAGACCTCGGGGGGAGGGAACGACAGGCCAGAAGGGTCAGCAGGCTCACCCAGGGGGTCCGTGGGCATCCCCGTGAAGATGACCCGGTACGTGGTGAGGAAGACGGCACCCTCAGCTGGGAGCAGTGCTGGCCCCCCTGCACTGCCCCCTGCACCCTCCTCACGCCCATCCGGCAGCAGGTAGACACGCAGGCCATCTAGCACACACTCCTCACCGGGCAGCAGGCGTGGCCGCAGCAGCTTAGGCTGCCCCAAAACAAGAACAAAAGCTCAAGATTCAGCCCCAGCCTCGGGCACCCACAGCCCCACCGGCCCCCACAAACCTTCTGGATGGGTGGCAGCCTCCGGCTCTCCCGCTGCACGGCCTCCAGGGTCTCGATGTGCATCTGGACAATGTCTGGGGGAAGGCGGTTCTCACACTCTGGGCCCAGCCCCACCCATCCGAGGGGCCGTTGCCAGCCCAGGCCCCCGTACCTGGCACCATGACATGCAGCCCCTTAAGGTGGTCGCTGGTGACCCCACTCTCTGTGCAGACTTTGTCCACAAAGCGGTTGATGAACCGGACCACAGCCCCAGCTACATCACAGGTCTCTGCGTCCTCAAAGCCACTCTCCGTGTCATAGCTCTCGGCCACACTGCCAGCCATGCTGGGCCAGGGAAGAGATGATGGCCACGGGCCCCTGCCAGCCTGGCCCCGCCTCCACCAGGCCCAAACCCCAGTCCCTGCCTCACCTGTTGGTGACCAGGCTGTTGCTGGCACTCTCCAGGTCGCCTAGCCCGGCGCGTTCCCGAAGCAGGCGGCTCTTGCTGCTATCAAGGGGCAGCAAGAGGTAGCTCATACGGTTAGCATAGTGGATGGCTTGGCTGAACACCGTACTCTCCTCCTTCTGCACTAGCTCCTGCTGTTTCTCACGGCTCAGGGTTGGCCATAGGCGCCGCTGCTCGGAAGCCACGTCTAGGGCAGAGCGCTCGTCCTCCTGGGAAGGTGCCTCCCCAACCTCCTGCCACAGCACCACATGCATGAGCCAGGGCCACGCTGCCCCCAGCCCCCAGCCCAGGGAGTCTCTGCATACCTGGGTCGGGGCCCGGTCCTCAGTGGGCTCCAGGTAGAGGGCCCGGATGTGAGTCTGCACATCCCCGTAGAACATAGCCTCCCAGAACTGTGGCGTGCTCCACACCACGTGCTCCTGTACACAGCTGTATGCGAACTGCGTCACCCCCGGGCTCAGCTTCTGCAGCAACCAGGAGAGAAGGTCAGCTGGATGCAGCCAGGACGTGGCTGGAAAGGAGACCTGGGGCATACCAGCACTCACCCGGCAGAAGGCTGTGACCAGAGGCAGCAGAGAAGCTGCGATGCCATGCTCATCCAGAGAAGTGCAGTCCTGAAGGCAGAGTAGGAGCCTGTCAGGACCTCTCCCCTCCCAGGCAGCATTCGCCTCCCTGCAACCTCCACCAACCACCCCCACAGCCACCACAGACCAGCACCTGACACCCTTGGCTCCAACTCCACAGGGCTGGCCTCAGAGGCTCAAGATCAGGAGACCCCAGGCTCTGGCACCTGCCCCCAACGATTCTCTCCACCGCGTTCCCTGCAGACCAACGACCCCTGCCCACTGGCCCAGGAATCTCTTGCATCCCTTCTCCTCTCACCTGCAGACCAGGTCTCCCCACCTGCCCCTGTTCACGCGCCATGTCACTGGCAGGATGGGAGGCCCGGCCTCACCTGCAGGCAGCAGTTCATCATACGGACGACAAAGTCGAACTGCTGGTGGTCCAGAACTGCACGATTCTGTTGCACATGTAGGTGCAGCTCCTGGGCGAGGCAGCGGCGGGCAGCTCGCCCCTTCAGGGCCCTCAGCACGGCTGGGAGCAGCTGGGGGTGGGGAAAGGGGACATGGGGAAAGGGGACATGGGCTGAGGGCACAGAGAAGACCACATGGGGCCAAGGCAGGGAGGGCAGCAGGTGTCCAGGAGACCCAAATGCCTTTCAGGTAGGGTGTCCCAGACTCTGGGGCTTTGCTGACCAATAAGGACTAAAACCTCCAGTGGACCCAGCAACTCCACAAGTCCAATTCACCACGCCAGACATGAGAACACAGACACTGCACCTGCGAGCCAGCAGGGAGGTGTGCTCCCAAGGGAGGCCTTGAGGCCCAGGCCCCTGTGCTCACAGACTCAGAGCTGCCTGGCTGGCCAGTGGCTCAGAGACTCACCTGACACAGGCTCGGCCACAGAAGAGCCTGGAGTTTGTTCTATTGCTACATTGTCCATCACCAAACTAGCAGTCCCAAAGGGACACCACACAGCCATGAAAAACAAGAGACTCTCAGATTTGTCAAAGATTAGATGGTTGTAGGTGTACGGCAAAAAAAAAAAAAAAAAAAAAAAAAGAGACTCCAACTGGCCATCATGAAAGACCCCAGAGGTGTTAAGTGAGCACCACAGGGCGAAACAGCAGGGAGCAAGCTCCGTTTTCCTTAAAATATGAGGAACGGGATGTGTGTGGGCCTAGCCGGTTTAAGGGGGAAAACCACAGAGAAAACATAGTAATAATAGTGAAACCTTAAGGGTCTTCCAGTTTCTAAAAATGGAAGTTTATCTCCCCGGCTGGGCCTCCCAGGCAGGCCTGACCCACCACTCACTGAGATCAAGCAGAGGAGACCTGGCGCCCACCTACCCTCTGCCAGCCCCATCACGTCTAGCTGCCCAGTAGGCAGAAGAGGCCCCGGGGCAGGGTTACCACCCACACGGGCACGGTGCGGCCTGGGACTCCTCTGAACCCTGCTGCTCTGGCCCGGCTGGAGCCTGCACAGCCCTCACCTTCTTGGCCTCAAGCATCTTTCCCTCAAACACGTAGGAGATGCAGTTGCGTACGACCTCCAGCCGCCGGGCGCTGTTGACATGCAGCCCGCTGCCCCGCTCCAGGATGGCAGCTGCAGGGATAGAACACACTCACTCTGAGCCCTGACCCCATGCCCATCCTGAGCCACGCTTGGGGCCTGCCTTCCCATCCCTCCTCATGACGCACTCATGGGGGGCCCTGAGGGCACTGTGGTCCTCTTCTCAGCCTTCACGGCTGGGGGTGCACCCTGCATCTTGGCTGCAGCCTGGTCCACGATCCACTGCACGGTGCCCTCATCCAGCCGGGGGAAGGGCCGGGGCACCCGTCGCAGGTGGCTGCTCTCGCCAGGCCTCTGTACCTTGTGCATCGCCACAGCTGGGTATGGGTTCTCCTGCGGGGAGATGGCAGGTGTGGAGCAGAGGTCCAGGGGTCAAGATGGTACGATGCCCTCCCATCCTGCCACCCTCATACATTCTTGTAGAGCTGCTCTGCCAGTTCCTGGACGTGACGCAGGACACGCTGGGGGTAGTTCTCGTCCGCCCGAATCCGTGCCACCTCATGGGCCACCAGCTAGTGAACAGGGAGGAGGGTAGGTAAGCCATGGTCAGGAAGGGCAGCCAGGGCAGGAAACTGGGAGGGCAGGGTGGGGGTGCACCTCATCAAACAGGTCCGTGGGGCGGTATGGGACCCCACGCTCTGACACGAAGCCAGCAAAGGCCATGCCCTCCAGCACCTTCATCAGGAAATCGTCCTCCACCAGCCCACGCTGGCCCAGGAAGGCTGCCTGGGGGACACAAGGAGGTCGGTCCCTCAGGGGTCTCCACCATGCATTTATCTCCCACCCAACCCCCAGCTACCAGGCAGCCCACCTTATGGAAGCGAATGACAGGCTCCGGGTGGATGCGCACGACGTGCAGGCACCAGCGATAGCCCTGCAGCAGCTGAGCAAAGAGCCGCAGGAAGACGGCACGCAGCTCCTTGTCCTGGAAAGAGAGCTGAATGCAGGTGAGAGCCAGCCCTGCCAACCCCCATCCCCAGCCCCCCAGGGGCTTCTCCCCACCCGACTCCAAGCTGGATTGTGGCCTCCCCAGGCTCCCCGGCTCCTGTCCTTCTGCCCCTCCCACTATTCTGCACTAACACACAGCCACCAGCTCCTCTGAAACTGTGTGGATGAAGTGCTCCTCCTCAGGGCCCTCAGGGGTTGCTGTGACCAGATGCCAAGTCCCAGCCCCTTGATGGGTCCCTGCTGCCTCGCCTGCACCATTCACGACCACCACACCTAACTGCTGGCAGCTGCTTTATTCCCAGGATCTTTCCTGCTTGTGCTACAGGAGCCAGGGCCAGCCTGAGGGTGGGGCCTTGTGTGTCAGTGGCAGCAGACCTAAGCGAGGCAGCCTGAGAGCCTGAAGTCCCCATGTGGAGTAGCAGCAACCCTCACCTGCATCTTCAGGGAGGAGGTGGACGTCATGGGTGGAGGGAAGGCGAGGTCAGCCAACTCCAGCTCCGGGTCCAGGACCTGCCAGCACAGAACGGAGCAGGCAGCTGCGCACTGGCCCCAGATCTGGACTCCCCATGATGCCAGGCAACCACACCCCAAAGGCCCCCAAGGTTCCCGCTTCCCACAGGGGCCCCCTCACCATGCTGAGAACACTATGCATCTGACTCTGCAGTGGCTCTGGCAAGGGAGGAATGTGCACACACTCAGGAATGGACACCGTCCCTCCATCCAGATCAGCAACAATCACATCCAGCTGTGGACCAAGGAAGCCAGCAGTCAGGGACCCGAAGGCCTGGGCCGTGAGGTGGACACAAACCACAGCCCTTACCAGCTCCTGGGTCTCTGCCTGGAAGGCCGCGTTGACCCCGATGATGAACGGCGTGGGTGTGCTGAGGACCTCCAGCAGCTGGGCCGGCAGGATGGGCACATAGGTGAAGCTGTGCAGGCCCCAGAGGATGCAGTGAGCCCAGGGGACGTAGCTGGGCAAAGGGGCCAGGAGGAGGGGCTGGGAGGGCCAGGCGGGGGTCACCTGTATCTGAGAGGAAACAGCAGTGCCAGGAGGCCCCTGCAGGCATCAGCGAGCCGCTGGTAGCTTCGGGACAGGAAGAGAACCTTGTGCTCCGTGAGGGCGGCACAGAACAAAGACAGCACGTTGGTGATGCCTAAAAGAAAAGGAGAGGCTTGGAGAAGACCCTGGGCCCCCACCCACACAGAGTGAGAACCTACAACCCTGACCACCAGTCCCTGAGGGGCAGCCATGCAGGGGTAGGACAGACAGGCTCACCCAGCTGGCGGAAGAGCAGGGCCACGCTGCAGCGGCTGACAGGCAGCGAGTCAGCCAGCGGAGTCTGGATGACCTGCCGGTCACCAGCCCCCAAAGATATCGTCCTCTGCAGAAAGAGAAGAATCAGGGCTCAGTAGCCTCACCAGATCTAGTCAGCCCAGAGCTCTGTGGCCCCAGGCAGACCCTGGTTGACTGACAGACCCAAGGTGGGACTGGCTGGGATGGGCAACATGGCTAGAGGGAAATGCCATGCCCTGCCTCTGTTGGCTCAAGCAGCTGCAGAGAAAACTCAGGACAGGAGTGGCTGCCTCTGACTGGGGGCAGGGATGGGGCCTAGGTGGATGGAAGAAACAAAGAATCCATACCGCTCCTTCCTCAACAGAGTCCAGCTGCACAGGACAGATAGGCAGAGAGACACGGTTAGACACCCCAGCACACGCAGGCACAGAGCAGGAAGCAGACAAACACGCTGACATCAACATCCAGAGACAGGCACACACCCACAAAGGAACGGACAGAGAGGCTGAAGGACGCAGGCCCAAAGCACAGGTGCAAGGGCCAGGTGAGCAGGCCAAGACCGTCGGGAGCAATGGCGACATGAGGACTTGGGAGGGAGCAACCAAGACCTCTGGCTGTGTGTGGCTCTGGCTGGACTCCAAATGCCTAGCAGGGCCCCAGCAGGAGGGCCTGTGGCTGTGCAGACACCAGCTGCCCTCAAGACCCACCTGTGAGCCCCCAGCCAGGGGCACAGTGCACGTCAGCAGGTTCCCAATCACGTTCTCCAGGCACACATTCAGGCCCTCCACATGGATGGCATAGATGAGGCCGAGGCTGTTCTGCAATGACCAGAGCAGGAAGTGGCGGGACAGCCGACAGAAGCACCCACGTCCTGCCTCACCGCCCCAGCTGCCTGCCTCACCCTGAACACCTCCGCGTGGTCAAGTCGAGACACCAGTACCAGCGTCTTGGGTGCAAACAGCTGGGCAGATGGGGCAGGCGCTGTGGGCAACAGGTGTGCCTGGCCTCCCTCATCCTCCTCTTCCTCCCTCTCTGTGGCATCCTCCGCATGTGTAATTTCCTGCTGGGGGTCAGGTGGAGATAGGGGCAGGGGGGTTGGCCATGGCCCAAGGGCACAGCTTCACTTGTGCTGTACCCGGAGCCCCCAAGCTGACCTGTGAAGGCTCCACCGGCTCCCAGAAGGTCAAGCAGGCACAGTAGTGGCGCTCGGAGTTGATGTCAGTGAGGACAGCAACAAAGAAGGTAGGTGGATTCCTCTCAGGACACAGCTGCCACCCGCTGGGCTGGCAAAACTGCAGAGAGGGCTCAGCAGTCAGCTCCTCTCCCTACACCTGCAGCAGGAACCAGCCCACCTACCCTAGCAACTGCACCGTCAGGCCTGGAAGCTCCAACACACACAGGCAGCTCCTTGCTTGGTGACCCCAGTGACACCTGGCCTCCTGGGCCTCAGTCTCTCCGGGTGAAAGGAGTAACAGCCTCTGACCTACCCATATGGGACAAGGACCAGGAGATGGGGGAACGGTCCCCACCATCACAAGCGAGTGACAACATGACACAGTGACACATGTCACTGTGCACCCAGGAGCCTGCCTGCCAAGCCAGCCACACCCGCTGAGAGTGGCTCTGCTGTCTTGTCCCTAGCCCAGCGGAGGCTGGGCGCAAGGCTGTGCCCACCTGCCCTCCCCACCCGCCAGCACCGTCTCAGCACATCCCCCACTCACCAACTCAATGCCCTGAGGGAATGGGTTATCCTCCCAGTCCTTCTCCGGGAAGCGCTGCAGAATCTGGCCCTGGCCTTCCCCACTCCCTGAGGACAAGAACAGGTGGTCAGAGCACCAGACCCGCCCCCCCCCACCCACCAGGAGGCTTGAGAATCCTAGGGTGGAAACATTCCCACCCACCAGGCCCTCATTTGGCACCAGACCAGCCTCAGTTCCCTAAAAATAGGTCTGCATGGAGAAGCTCCTGGGCAGCTGCAGACCCCAAGGCCACCTGAGAGTAGAGAAGCCCTTGCCATTATCACCCCCATTCCCCAATCCCACCCCAGAGACCTTCAGCCTGACCATCCCAGTTTCACACAGCACGGCACCCCTCCATCGAAGGTCAACAATTCTGGACTATTCCACAGCCCCCACAACATCTGCTGCCACAGCCAGCCCTCCACTTAGGCTCTCAGCCCCCCAACAGTGGGCATTCCCCAGAGCTCCCTGTCACCTGTCAGCCCTGGGCCCAGCTGCGGATGTGGAGGACTCACACCTGCTGTCTGTGTGGGGTTCAAGAAGCCTAAGTCCCACAAGGCTAGGGGACACTCCTTGCACCTACAGCCCCAAACTCTTCCCTGTCCTGGCTGCCTCGGAGACAGACAGGTCCCTAGTACAGGTCCCAGAAGATGAGGTTTGGCAGGTGCCTATTAGAACACCATCCTCACAGCCAGTACGACTCAGAGGGGCAGCAGCTGGATGGGAAGGATGGAGACCTGATCCAGGATGACCACTAAAGGGTGCCCAGATGGCCTCCTAAGCGCTGAGATCCAGCAGCTCTCAGAGGAGAGTGGGAGGGTGGCTGCACCCAGGCGTGCTCCCTGTCCCCAAATCTCCCTGTACAAAAGCCATAGGATGGGTGCTGAGCACAGCCTAAGCTCCCCTGGGCCAGGAGGAGGGCTCTCAGGGGAGGGAGAGCCAAGAGGCCTAGGTCTCCCCAAGAGACTTCTTCTCTCCTTGGAGCCCCAGAGCCCCCAAAGCCCCGTCTACTCTGTTCCCCCGACTACCACACCCAGGACACTGTTTCCAGGCCCAGGCCACACTGGTGGGATAAAGGCCCTAGAGAGCCAAATCAGGAAGCCTGCTGGGGACCACAATGGGATGCTCAGGGTGTGGCTCCTGCTGCAGGGTGGCTCCACAGGCCTCCTAGGGCTTGTGGAGGATGGAGGAGGTGCAGCGGGAAGGACCAAAGCCTCCTTGCCTTCGCCGCCACATGACCCACAGGTCCCTGGGACATGCACCCATCCTCTGCTTGGATGGGCCTCAAGACAGCCGCCCACCTGGCGGAAGCAGCAGAGCCAGATAGGCAAGGTGGGGTCATGCTTGACACAGAGCCCCTCGTGGACCCCCACCCTGAACCCCAGGAACCCACAGTCCCATATCCAGAATGCCTTGTCCTCCAGGGAACAGACGAGCAACCCCAGCAGCCCAACAGCACACACCCCATGGGTCCCCTACAGACTGGGAGACCACACGCCCTCCAGAGTCACAGAGACAGAGCCAAGGAAGTCAGCAGTGGGCAGGTTGCTGCTAAGTGGGAGATGGTGGGGCGGTGAGGGGCCAATTCTGACTCACAAAACCTCAGCTTCCTGCTCCCCTCCCCCTCCCACCACTAACACCCTGCAGAGAACAAGCGGCAGACGGGTGGGGGCCCAGGTGTCTGCGGGTGCCACACCTACCTCCACACCCCCAAACACATCTCACGCAGGCACAGGCCCAGAGCTGCGGCTCCTCCCCCACCCCGCCCACTCCCCCAAAGGCCTCCTTGTGCCCTGCCCCAAACCACCATCTGGGCCTAACCCTGGCTGGCACCCAGGGCTTACCCAGTTCTTGCCACAAGGCAGCGGGCGGAAGAAGGAAGAGGGGTTTGTGAACAGGGACAGCAGTCCCTGCACTGCAGCCTACCCCAGGCCAGGCAGGAAAGGCAGCCTTCCCCAGGAGGACGGGGAGAGCGGCCCGTCACGGTCTACCTTGACCCTCTCCACCCCATTCATCTTGTGAAGCAACAACTCTCTCTTAGCCTTAAGTCCTCTGTAGGGTTCTACCCTCCAAAGAGCCAGCCCTCAGCTCCACTCTCCTTGGGCTGGCCCAGCAGCCCGAGTAGGCCAGGCCAACCAAGCAAGCATTTCTCCCTGAACCCCTCTGTGTCATGACGGCCCTGGACTGGCCCTTCAGGTCTCAGCCCACAGGGCACGCCCCCCTCCCCTGCGAAGCTCTGCCCCAGCCCAGAGCCTACAAGGACCCTAAGATTTCCCTCCCTCCACCACACCCCAGTGACTGCTAGTGTACCTGTTGGCTTGGCTGGGATGGACCACAGGCTAATTAGGGCTTGTAGAACATGTACAGTCGGCTACACGACCATCCTCCCCACACCCAACACACTCATACCTCACAAACAAACAGGTTCCTCAGTCGTAAGTACAAGGCACCTTCTGGAGCCCCAGGAACAACAGGATACAGCTGGCCCCTGAAGGGTACACCATGGAGGGCCCTGCAACACTGGCCTGTGAGCAGCCCTCCTCCTCACCCTCTGAAGTCCCAGCCTGAACCTCATCTCTGTGCTGTCAGGGGCCAGGCCACATCTTGGCCACTGGCCTGCCTCCAGGGGGATGTGGGGGATTTTGCCATGTCTCCCCAGGGTCCCCTACCCGCTTGAGCCCTATGGCCACAGAAGTGACCTCCAGTAGCTGAGCTCCTTGCCCACCAAAGTGCTGCCTCTACCTCAGACTAGACAGGAGAGAGGGCACCCTCCCTGCTCCGCCCCTCAGCAACAGGATGAATCCAAACAGTGTGCTGTGTGGCACAGGGCACTAAGGTCTCCTCGTCCCCTCCCCCTTTGAATGTGGGGCTGAGGGGCCACCCAAGGGCAACATTGGGGCTCCTGTCCTGAAAGCTCCTCAAAAAGCACTTTCTCCTGTAGCCACGTCCCTGCAGCCAGCCCCACAGAGACTGCAGGCCTGCAGGGCGGGCGGGCAGGCGAACACAAACCACGTAGACTGCAGGCCTGAAGGGCGGGCCAGCGAACACAGACCTCGCGTTCTGTCATCTGCTGGCAGCACCCCATCACCAGTGCCAGGCTCTGACGCCTGGAGGGCTGGCCCAGGCCAGCGTGTGCTGTGGGGAGGCAAAGGATGGCAGCCTCCTCTGTTTTCCCACCACGATCCCCACTGTACATGAAGACCAGCCCCAGCCAGCTCTGCTGCCTAGGGGGAGCCCAGCTATAGGAAAAGAGAAGAAAAGAAGAAAAGACAGCACCTTCCCGCTGCACCACCCACCCAACCGCAACATGCAGATGGCTCCCCGGGCCAGCCGCGGGGGCAGGACATGCAGGGGCCCTACAGCTTCCTCAGTCACCTTCCCCAACCTCCCCTGCCCATCAGACCAGAGAAGCTCTGATCCAAGGCCTTGGACTCCTTCCGGCTGGCAGGGTGGAGGCTGGGAGGCAGTTGAGGCCATCCCAAACAGCCCCAACCCGCTCCACAGAGAGGGCAGGAACGTGGGTGGAGACAGTAGATGGAGCTCAAGAATGCAGCCAGCTCATTACAGTCAGGATGAGAGAGGCGAGGCCATGGGGTAAAAGGTCTTTTTCTCAGATGCAAGGGGTCCAGCCCCTCCTCCCAGGCAGATGCACACTTGGCTACTGGAGCTGGAGGGCCACTAGCCAGGGCCTGATCAAGTGCATCTCCTGCTCCCAACAACTCAGCACTGGCCATGCTGTGATCAGGGCCCTTCTGGGCCAAGAGCCAGGCAGAGGCAGTCTGTCTAGTCCTGATGCCGGCCCCAGGGCACAGAAGGTGATCCCTGACTCACCAGGTGAGGGGCCTACAGATGGGCCAGTGCCGGCCACCATCACTCTCTGAGGTAAAAGGGTCATAGCCAGCAGGCATTTACCTTCTCTCGGCCCCTCCCCACCCTTCCTGAGAGGTTTCCAGCTGGTAACCATTAGCAACTGAGATGCTGCCTCAGGCAGGACTGGTGGACCCTCAGCACTCTGGTCCTGCAGCCAGCAGCTCCAGACAGGATGTCCAGATCCAGGCCAAGACAAGATACCTGCCACTCCAAATCCCCAACCCAAGAGACCTTGCATCCCCGCCCTGGAGTCTAGCCTAACAGAACAGTGAGGGTCCTCTACCTTCTCAGAAGTGCCTGTTGCGTCTGTGCCTAGAGTGTCCACACACCTGCTGCTCAGTCATTAGTGAGACATTATTTCTAGGGGCCTCCTGCGTGCTACAGCTTCACATGTGTGCATTCACTGCATCTCACGGCAGCCTGGAAGGTTAGCATGACTCACTCCATCCCCAGACGAGGAAACTGAGGCACAGAGAGCCAAATGACTGGCTGGAAGTCACAAGGCTATCAAGGGGCAAAGCAGAGACAACTGACTCCCATGCCATGCTCCTCTGCTTCTTCCCTCCCACCGCCACCTGCCCTGCCACCTGGCTCTGCCCTCAGCCCATAACCAGGGTCCCAGTGTACAGGCTTGTTCTCCACAGGGATGAAGTAGTCTTTCTAAGGGATGCCTGGGGCAGGGAGGCCAGCAAGCAGCTGACCAGCTCAACCCCAGAAAGTAGTGGTTAGAGGGCTCCATGGGCTCCCAACCCCACTGCAGTAGATACCTTATCATTCCTTCCTGCCACTTGCGGGGGGGCACCTCGGGATCCAGCCTTCTACCCTGTCCTGGGCAAGGGCCACACACGCAGAGGTCTCTGCCCTACATGTGGCTCCAGCAGTGAGCACACACACATTACAGCCAACTTGTCGGGGAGCCCACTCTGCCTCTTCTCTCTGCCCACCTTCAACTCCTCACCCCACTGCCACCATGCCTTCCACCTGGCCTTTGGCTGCAATCTCTGCCAACCCAAACCCTCTCCACACTGCCCTCAGGATCATCAGGGTCATCATCAGCTGTTCTTGCAGCCCCTGCCCAGGCACCCAGCCCAAGGCCCCACACCAGGGCAGCCATCAGCCAGCCTTGCTTCCCTGGATCCTCAGGCACCCTCTGTCCCTGGTGGTACAGCCTCCTCCATGCCCCTCACAGGTGCCTCAGTACAGACAGCTCCCTCTGTGGGGCAAGACAACACTGACAGCCAGCCTGCACACAAGGGGACGAGGACTGTGTGGTCCCTGTAAGCGAGAACTCCCTCTTTAAAGGAAAAAACAGATGCTCGTGACTGAAAGTGCCATAAGACATACACTTGGATAGACCTTAGCAGAGAGTAGTGCGTACTGAGTAAGAGGGCACTGAGGAGGGTCTGGAGACAAAGAAGATGCAAAGAAGCTTCAGGAAGTGTGTGGGGGGGAGGGTCCGGCAGAAGAAACACAAAGAGTAGAAAAGTTCAGGTCCTGGGTGGAGACAGTGACAGCCCGACTGACAAGAAACAGGGTAACTGTGAAGGGAAGCTCAATCCCACTTTCAAGCTCAAGGTCCAGCCCCTGCCTGATCACATAGCTATCCCCACACACTGCGCGTCTGCAGCTGGGATCTGACAGCCTGGGTGCAAGTCCCAGCCTCTCTGAGCCGGCTCAAACCAGGCAGTCAACTTATCTGCGCCTGACTTCTCTACAGATGGGGGCAACAGCAGGGCAACCCCGGTGGGCTGCTGGAAGAAGTGAGATCATACACACAAAGGGCTGTGCGGGGCCTGGCACACCAAGCACACTCGCCATCGCTGCTGTCTCCAGGCTGTTGCTGATGTCATTGTCAGGCTCCGTTTTCTCCTACCCTCTGGGCTGAAGGGCTCTCAGACACGGGCGCTGACCCCAGACACAGACCTCCTGGGCATGGGCACCGATCACCACACTGATCCCCCACCCATGGCTTGGCGTGCAGGGCCTGGACAGGCAGGCTAGTCGCCAGGAATGCTCTTCTCACTATTCCCAACGCTTCCTCCTGAAATCCTCCCAGTTTCAAGTCAAACACCGCTTCTCCACGCAGCAAACCCAACTCCACCCCCTCTTTGCACCCCGCCAAGACCGCTGGGGGCTTCAGACGCAGCATCAAGGTCAGGAGCGGGCTGGGGAGCCGCAGGTCCGCGCCCCTGGAGCCACAGGCGCCGGCAGCCAGCCTAGGGGAGAGCCCATGCCACCCCACGGAGGCCGAGCAGGCCGGGCCCAGGCTTCTCTCCAGGCCGCCACCAGGCCCGAGCGGCCACGCCGCCTTCAGCGGCCGCCCATTCCCCCCGCGGGCTGCCGAGCCGGCCCCGGCTTTCAGTCCCCGCCCGGGCTCCGTCCCCGTCCCCGTTCGTCGGCCCTCAGCCCTCAGCTCTCGGCTCCCCGACCCTGGCCCTCAGTGCCCAACCCCAGGCCCTCAGTCCTCGGCCCCCCGACCCGGCCCCCAACGCTCAGCCCTCAGGCCCTGGCCCTCGACCCTCGACCTTCAGACCCAGCCTCCGGCCCTCAGCGCTCAACCCTCGACCCCCAGCCCCCGGCTCCCGGGCCTCAGCGCTTGGCCTCGGCACTCACCGCGCGGGTGCGGCCCGAACGCCACCAGCACGAAGTAGTCAGCGAGCCGCGCCATGCCGAGGGACGCGGGGCGGCCCGAGGGGCGCGGGCGGGCTCCGCGGCTCGGGGACTCGAGGGCGGCACGCTCATGGCCCGGTCCCGGCCGTGGACCGCGCACCCCGGTCACCCCGGGTTGGCTCCGCGGCGGCGGCGGCGGCAGCGGCGGCGGCAGCGGACCCGGCTCCCGCCGCCATCTTCCCAGCCAGCCGGCCCGCCCGGCCACGCCGTGCGCCTGCGCGCCGTCATCCCGCCCCGAGTGGGCGGAGCCTAAAATCGCGCGTCTCCATTGGTCCAGCGAGGGAGAGGGCGGCTTTTGAGAGCGGCGCGCCCCGCCCTTCGCTGCCCACTTTGGGGCCCGGACACCGCCCCTCGGGCGGGGAACCCGGACTGCGGGTCCTGCCTGTCTGAGGTCTTTGACCCAGGTCGGCCGTGGTGTCGGGGGGAGGCATGGGCCCGGACCACAGCTGCTCTCACCGTCGGCACTCCCTACACAGGGCCCCGAACCCCCACCCCTAGGAGCTCCCAATCTGGATATCGGGTCTCCAGGCTCCCCGCCCCCCCCCGCGCTGTCCAGCTGGAGGAAGGCGGGAGAGGCCTGGGCCCTGCCCACCGGGCCCTTCAAACAAGAAGTCAGAGGAGGCCCAGGACTGTCACCTCAGGGGCTGCCAGCCTGGCGATGGGGAACCGAGAGAGAATTCAGGCCCTGCCCCTTTGGGGGTCCCTGGCTGAAGAGCCCCCATCTAGGTGAAGTGAGACATTTGACACATTAGCTTAAAAAAGGCACGCTCATGTCCCCCGTAAAGAGCAAGTTTTTTTTTTTTGTTTTGGTTTTGAGATGAAGTCTCACTCTGTTGCCGAGGCTGGAGTGCAGTGGCATAATCCTGGCTCAGTGTAACCTCCATCTCCTGGGTTCAAGTGATTCTCCTGCCTCAGACTCTCGAGTAGCTGGGACTACAGGCATGCACCACCATGCCTGGCTAATTTTTGTATTTTTAGTAGAGACAGGGTTTCACTCTGTTGGCCAGGCTGGTCTTGAACTCCTGACCTCGTGATCCACCCACCTCGGCCTCCCAAAGTGCTAGGATTACAGGCGTGAGCCACCACACCCGGCCCCAAGAGCAAGTGTTCTAAGCGTGTGAAGCACAGGATGCCATGGAACGTGAGGGGTGGGGCCTTCTAGGAAAGCTGCATCACCCAGGATCCCTGACAGTACCCACCCCTCTCAATGGCAGGGCTGGACAGGGCCGCCCCTGAAGTGGCTGAGGGATGAACATAAGCCCAGGGCAGAACATACTGCGAGAGAAGCTGCAGGAGCCAGCTTGGTGCAGCAGGGAAACTCCCCTGAGCATGGCAGGCCAAGGTCTGTTTCTTGTTATGTTTTGTTTTATTTTGTTTTTGAGGCAGAGTCTCAATCCGTCGCCCAGGCCGGGGCACAGTGGCACAAACTTGACTCGCTGCAACCTCTGTCTCCCGGGTTCAAGTGACTCTCCCACCTCAGCCTCCCATATAGCTGGGATTACAGGCATGTACCACCACACCTAGCTAATTTTTGTATTTTAGTTCAGATGGGGTTTCACCATGTTGGCCAGGCTGGTCTCGAACTCCTGACCGCAGGTGATCCACTCACCTCAACCTCCCAAACTGCTGGGATTACAGGTGTGAGCCACTGCACCCAGCCTGAAGTTCTGTTTTTAAATGAGTTTGGGGCCGGGTGCTGAGGCTCATGCCTGTAATCCCAGCACTTTGGGAGGCCAAGGCAGGTGGATCACGAGGTCAAGAGATCGAGACCATCTTGGCCAACATGGTGAAACCCCATCTCTACTAAAAATACAAAAAATAGCTGGGCATGGTGGTGCACACCTGTAATCCCAGCTACTCAGGAGGCTGAGGCAGAAGAATTGCTCGAACCCAGGAAGCAGAAGTTCAGTGAGCCGAGATTACATTCCAGCATGGTGACACAGCAAGACTCTGTCTCAAATAAAAGAGTTTGGCTGCTACAAGAACTGGCTGAATGACTGGCATCCATGCTCCATCCATGGGCAGGAAGGAGCCGGCCCAAGAGAATGATGAATGCAACCAAACAGAAACCCCACCAGGGTCCCCTGCTGTCCCCAGGCACAGGCTACACTATACCTCTCCTCTCCCACTGTTGGTTTTCACAGGCTGAGAAATCATCTTTTTTAAAACTTAATTTTTTATAGAGACAGGGTCTTAATATGTTGCCCAGGCTTGTCTTGAACTCCTGGCCTCAAATGATTCTGCTGCATCTGCCTCCAGAAGTGTTGGGATTACAAATGTGAGAAACTGCCCTGCCAGAAATCCTCCTTTTTGCCCCAGCTAGCTCAAGTTGGTTTCTGTCACTTGTACCCAAAAAGGTCCTCAGCAGCACATTCCCACACCACTGAGCTTAGTGCAGGCTGGCAGTGTCCCTGGGCAAGTCGGGGCTAGTACGTGACCCCAGAGTTGGCTCTCCTCTGAGAGACTGCAGGGACCCTGCATCACACTCTCTCCACTCTCATGCCCTTCCACCAGGCCCTTGGGAACAACCATCCACAGTGGCTCAGATGGATGGATACCCCCAACAGTACAGACTGACCCTCGGTGACACTATGGCCCCAGCCTCAGAGAGATGGACGCCACCCCACATAGAGCATGGGACACCATGGTCCCCGCTGCAGATGGATAGACACCCCCCATAGGATGGAGTGACCCTCAATGACACCCTGGCCCCAGCCTCAGGTGGATAGACATCCCCCCCATAAGACAGAGTGACTCTTGGTGACACCATGGCCCCAGCCTTAGGTGGATGGACACCACCCCATAGGACAGGGTGACCCTCGGTGACACCATCACCTCAGCCTCAGGTGGATGGATGCCCGCCATAAGACAGAGTGATCCTTGGTGACACCACGGCCCCTGCCTCAGATGGATTGACAATCCCCCATAGAGCAGAGTGACCGACAGTGATGCCATGGCACCCACCTCAGATGGATCGCCGCCCCTCACTACTGCCCAGCCTTCTGATTTCTGGTCAGCTGTCTTCCAGTCTGCACTCTCCTGGAACCTCTCATCCTGCTTCCAGTGTCTCTGAGACGACTGGCTGCTCCTCACAGAGCAAATAGAAGCTATCGGGTGGGAGCAAAAGCCACCATCTTACATCCCTCACACCATCCCTCCCTCCATTACCACAGGCTCTGCCCCCTGCCCCACTCCTGATCTCAAGCCATTCATTGTCAGTGCCCACCGCCAAACTCCATCTTTTTCTGTCTATGGATTCCTTGCTATCAGAGTCAAACTTACCTCTGCCATAATAAAACACTCAAACAAAACCCCCCCAAGATGCCAGCATGGTGGCTCACACCTGTAATCCCAGCACTCTGGGAGGCCGAGGTGGGTAGATCACTTGAGGTCAGGAGTTTGAGCTGGGCGTGGTGGCATGCACCTGTAATGCCAGCTACTCAGGAGGCTGAGGAAGGAGAATCACTTGAACCCGGGAGGCGGAGGTTACAGTGAGCCGAGATCTCGCCATCTGCACTCCAGACTGCAAAACAGAGCCAGATTCCATCTCAAAAAAAATAGGCTGGGCACGGTGGCTCATGCCTGTAATCTCAGCACTTTGGGAGGATCAAGAGATCAGGAGTTTGAGACCAGCCTGACCAACATGGTGAAACCTCTGCTAAAAATACAAAAGTTAGCTGGGCATGGTGGTTGGGGGCACCTGTAATCCCAGCTACTCAGGAGGCTGAGGCAGGAGAATCACTTGAACCTGGGAGGTGGAGGCTGCAGTGAGCCGAGATTGTGCCACTGTACTCCAGCCTGGGTGACAGAGTAAGATTCCATCTCAAAATAAATAAATAAATAAAATGCCAGGCACAGTGGCTCACCCCTCTAATCCCAGCACCGTGGGAGGCCAAGGCAGGCAGATCACCTGAGGTCAGGAGATTGAGACCATCCTGGCTAACATGATGAAACTCTGTCTTTACTAAAAATACAAAAAAATTAGCTGGGTGTCGTGGCACGGACCTGTTGTCCCAGCTACTGGGGAGGCTGAGGCAGGAGAACTGCTTGAATCTGGGAGGTGGAGGTTGCAGGGAGCTGAGATTTCACCACTGTACTCCAGCCTGGGGCATGGAGTAAGACTCTAACTTAAAAAAAAAAAATCCATAAATGTGACACACTCCCTGCCCCCCAACTGGTCAAAATAAGTAAATAAAATATCTGCAGGGCATTCCTGCCCTCCCGGATCGGCCTGTGTGGCATGTGCTCGGCACTCCTCAACCTATTCATCCAGCAAATGTTGACTGTGCTCCGAAGGCATGTCAGCAGGAGGGCTGGGGGTGAGCACAGGGGTGGGGGGAGACAGGCGGGGAAGCACAAACAGAAGATGCAGAGATGCTCGGGTAACCCAAGAAGGGGCCGGTCTCAGCAGCTTGGAACCAGTGACACCAAGTCCAGGCCTAGTGGACAGTGGGTAGGAGAAAGCTTTGTGGAGAACAGTCTGGCGCCACCTATCAACATAAACATGTGCTCAACTTCAACCAGAATTTCTACTTCTAGGAAGGTGTCCTATAGACACATCTGTGAGCTCAAGGCGGCAATTCATGGAAAGACTGAAAATCAACTAATCTCGCATTAATAGCAGATGAAGTGAATCATAGAACACTGGCATGTTAGAGGAGGAGGTCCAACCATAGGAAAGCATGGGGTCTCCGATGTGAGGCCATGGGGCTGTGACACCTGTCACCCACTGGTCACCAGGGTTGATTCAGCTGATGAGGCTAGCTGCGGGGGCAAGTGTCCTATTCCTCCCCCACGTTCCCTGTGCAACCCTCCCGAAGTTGCCTGCTCCGTTGAAGTCAAAGAGGATAGAGGATTGGGCTTTGAGTAGCTTCACTCCTCCACCAGGTCCTCTAAACAAGCTCTTGGGAAAGAATGGGGCAGGTCTGCACACATGGATGTGTGTGCCTCACACAGGCCACGCCTTGGTGTGCCCAGGGAAGGTCAGGAGAGGACGCCCACCCAGACCGGGGTAGGGGTCTCTAGTGGGTGGTGATGTTGAGGGGCGTATCACGTTTCACTTGTTTAAATTTTTCTTTTTTTTTTTTTTTTGAGATGCAGCTTCGCTCTTGTTGCAGGCTGGAGTGGAGTGTCCCGATCTCAGCTCACCGCCACCTCCACTGGCCTCCTGGCATAGCAATTCTCCTGCCTCAGCCTCCCACATAGCTGGGATTACAGGCTTGTGCCACCACGCCTGGCTAATTTTGTATTTTTAGTAGAGACAGGGTTTCTCCATGTTGGTCAGGCTGGTCTCCAACTCCTGACGTCAGGTGATCCACCCGCCTCGGCCTTCCAAAGTGCTGAGATTACAGGTGTCAGCCACGACAGCCAGCCACTTGCTTACATGTCTTACAAAAATCGTGCAATACTTTCGTCCTTGGTTGGAGCGGCGCGAGGACGGGTAGGTAGAGCCTTTTAAAAGCACAGCATGGTGTTGGGGGTACCGCGTCAGAGAGCGCAATGGCCGGCCCGTTGTGGAATCCCGCAGACTCGCTGGTCAGGCCGTGGGTCCACCAGGTCAGATCCTGGAAAGTGGGACGCCCGGACTCGGGAAGTGGCTGACGGGGTGGGCCTCAGTCCGCCCCAGCCGTGGGATCAGCTCGGATGACTGCTCGCCCCCCAGAACTCCGCTTCAGTCTGGGAGAGTCCGGCCGCCGCGGGCTCGGGGCTGCGTCCCCACCAGAAGGCGCGGGAGTGAGGCTGGCGCCCCGCGATCCCGGGCGGTCTCCGAGCGCTCCCAGCGGGGACAGGACCCTCCGCTGCCCCTTCGCTGCTGCCGCGGACTCGGGCCTGGAGGACCACGCGGCTGCTGCCCCCTCCCCGCCCCGGAAGGTGGCAGGGCTTGGGGGGGGGGGCCCGCCCAGTCCGCGCGTCCGGCTCCGCCCCTCGCTGGAAAGGCTACGTATTCAGCTCTCGAGGTGCCATCCCCGGCCGTGACTCCACTCCAGGTGGGACCCCCAACCTGCCCAGCCCGCTCCGCCTGCGACCCAACCCGCGGCCGCCCTCAGACCCGTTGCTCGCGTCGCGCCGGAGGCCTGCGCCCGGACGGACGCCCGTGCCCAGCTACCACGCCCACGCCCGGCGCCCCCGACCTGAGAGGGCTCCCCGAGGTGTCGGCGGAGGCGGAGGCGGTGGCTTGCCGCTCAGGCTGCCACAACCTATCTGACTCGCCGCCACCTCCCCTGCAGCCCTGCCCGCCATGGCCTGGATCCCGACGGCAGCCCTGGGTTGCATCACCCTCCTCTGCCTGCAGCTCCCGAGCGTGCTGTCCCGCAGCCTGGGCAGGGACCGGCGTCCCGTCAAACCCAGGTGAGTGCCGGTCTTGGGCCAGCCCGCTCCTCTGGCCCCTCTGCTGGGAAGCAGAGTGCAGGGGGCATGGGTGCCGCCCTCCCTCCACCCCCACCTGCTGCTAGGGCTCACCTCCCACGCGAAGCCCCCCCACCCCAGGCCTTCCACAGCGCCTCAGCAGGGCCAGAGGCCCTTCTTTCTCTGCCTCCCTACACAGGGCAGTTGCTTCTACACACACACACACACACACACACACACACACACACACACACACACACACCCTCACCTGGGGCTGTGTGCTGTGGGGAGGGGAGGCTGGCGATATTCTATACCCACATACACACGCACGCACGCACAGCAGCCCCTCACCTGGGGCTGTGTGCTGGGGGAGGGGAGGCTGGCGATATCCCCAGGCCTGCCTGTGACCACCCTAAAGGGAGGGCGGAGGCCAAGTCACCCTGAGCCCTGAGAGTCGTGACCAGCAGAGGCTGGGCCTCGGGGTGCCCTTTGCCCAAGGAGGTGCTGGCTCCTGGGACATGTGACCCAGGCCACTGAGATGGTCCCGGGGACGGGCTTCCCCTGGCAGTGCTCCAGGGTGTGTGTGGGTGGGGGCCGTGGGCTTCCCCTGGCAGTGACCCAGACCTGCATAGAGGCAAACGTGGGTAGGTTTGGGGTCTCTGAAAGTCTGAGTCATTGGGTTGACATTCTCCATCTGCCTCTGCAGGGAGCTCCCAGCCCGGACTTCCAGCAGCCTGCAGCCCAGTCACCCCGCATCCCGACCTGTGATCTGGAATCTTCACCAGGCCCTCCAGCCACAAAGGGGTGCCAGCCTGGCCCTTGCTATGGGTCAGCCTCTCTGGGATGGTGGTCGCCAACACTTGGGCCCCCAGAGACACTTGGGCCCCCGAAGACACTCGGGCCCCCGTAGGCCCCGAGCCCAGCTCCTTCGGGTGGGCTGTGTACTGGGCACTTGCCAGGTGCAGAATCTCAGCCACCGCCTGTGGCAGCTCATGGGACCGGCTGGCCGGCAGGACTCAGCTCCTGTGGACCCCAGAAGCCCCCACAGCTATGGCTGAGGCGGGGCTGGGCCACACCCCTGCCCATCCCAGCCAGGGTGCTATGCCCCCGTCCAGAGCTGCAGCTGGGCCCCATCCCCAGCTCAGTCCCTCAGAGCTGCAGACAGCAGGGCCTGCAGCAAGAATACCTGCACAGCTTTGCACACATAAACCCTTGCACACCTGTAGACCGAGGCTGGTCTAACATGCAGTGCTGGTACGTCAAGGAGCCTGAACACCCTGAAACTGTGAACACTCGGAGGACAGCTGCCAGACACAGCTGGTGGCAGCACCAGATGCTAAAAGGCTTCCGAGAGGAGGCATCTGCCCAGAGACGTGGAGCAGAAGCCAGGCCCTGAACACACAGGGCTCTGGGCCAGCAGGGGAGAGAGGCTGAATTGGCCGGAGTCGCCCCTCCACTGCCGGTCCAGTCATACTGAAGCCCAGCCTTGTGCCTGGGCTGTTCCTGCTCTCATGCACGACCAGCCCTTCCACATGCCTGCCTGGCCCAGGGTCCCAGCCTCTTCCTCCCCAAGTCTTTGGGACAGGAGGGGGAGTAGGGGGGCGGGGATGCTGTGGCCCCTGGGATTGGGTGAGGGAAGGATGGTGGCCCTCCAGAGGTCATGAAGGGACCTCTGTGGCTCCAGCTGCCAACTCTGGAGCCCAGACTGAGGTGGCCACGGAGACCCCACCTGGATCCCCTGTGGGAGGCCAGGGAGGTGAACTTAGAAGTTCAGGAGCCACCCCAAGCCATTCTGGGACAGGGATACTCCTTCCTACACCAGGACAAGGCAGGGCTGGGTAGGGCAAGATCCCCTAGCCCAAATAGACCCACCCCACCTCAAGGCGGTGAGACCTTTGTTGGCAGCCAGACAAGGGTGGGGCTCCACAGGCAATATAGGCCCCCCCGCCACCACCCGGTGTGGGGAACCAGTGGGACCAGGTGTGGGGGCAGCGGTTGACTTGCCAGGAGCCAGGGAGGGCAGCCCCACCCCAAATGACAGCAAGAACAAGAACCACAGCCGGTCTGCCCAGGGGGATGGGGAGCTCACACTGTGTGCCTCTCAAGCTTCCCATTCATCCGGCAGAACGTGGAGTTCAGAAAGGGCTCCTTCTGCTACTTAGCAAATGCTCAGCACTTAATTTGCAAATGTTTTCTAGGGTCACCCTCTTGGCCACCCCATGAGGGTCACCACAACCACCCCAACTCTAGAGGCCGCGGCACAGGGCTCAGGACATTCCCCCACAGAGCCACCCCTCAGCTCTTGCCTCAAAGTGGGAGGGTCCTGGCCGCGCCCACCCAGGTGCCACCTTATGCTTGCTCCCCTAGCTCAGGGATCACCAGGTCCAGGTAACTGACCTGTGCTCCAAGAGGCCCTGTGGGAACAGTCCGGGCTGATCCTGCCCTGTGGAGGCCTCCATGCCCTGGGAGATGGACTAGGATTGCAGCAGAGGTGGTCGGGGTGGTGGGCCGCACAGCAAGGCAGTCGAGGCTGGCTCCCTGGGAGCAGTACTGGCTCAAGTGAGGTCTGAAGATAGCAGGGCTTCCCTCGGGGAAGGGGTGCCTTGGGAGTGCCAAGGCCCAAGGTGCACAGGAGGCATGGCTGCCAAGAGGGTGCAGGGTAGAGGGGCCTCGGCCTCAGGGTCATGTGCCCTGTGGCCACTGAAGGGTGTCAGCAGAGTGTAGGGCATAAGGACAGAGGGAGGGGCATGGGGAGTGAAGGAGGGGGGCCTGGGCCAAGCTGGGAGGTCAGGAGCTCAGCATCCACTACTCAGCCCAGCCAAAACCCTTCCAGACGTGTCCTCTCCTGCCTGGACAAACTCCAGTTTGGCACCCCATCCGGGGCCTGCCTGTGGTCAGGGCCAAGTGTTCCCTCCTCCATGAAGGCCTTCACTCTCCCTATGCCCTCAGGAGGCCGCCTGCTGTGACCTTCCGCGTCACCTCTGGTGTGAAGCCAGACCCACCTGACGCCCTCACGTGGAGGCCTGGCAGTGCCTGCACCCACCCCCACCTTCCCCAGCAACCACTTCCTGCTGTTCCAGCCAAAACCTCCTCTTGGCTGGTCTGGTGGCTCACACCTGTAATCCTAGCACTTTGTGAAGCCGAAGCGGGTGGATCACCTCAGGTCAGGAGTTCAAGACCAGCCTGGCCAACATGGTGAAACCCTGTCTCTACTAAAAATACAAAAATAGCTGGACATGGTGGCACATGCCTGTAATCTCAACTACTAGGGAGGCTGAGGCAGGAGGATCACTTGAACCCGAGAGGTAGAGGTTGCAGTGAGCCAAGATCACACCACTGCACTCCACCTGGGCAAGAAGAGCGAAACTCTATCTCAAAATAATAATAATAATAATAATAATACAGAAATTAGCTGGGCGTGGTGATACATGCCAGTAATTTCAGCTACTTGGGAGGCTGAGGAAAGAGAATCATTTGAGCTCAGGAGGTTGCAGAGGTTGCAGCAAAAAAAAACACAAAAAACCTCCTCTCTTCCCTCACACCTTCCTCTGAATCCTACTGGTCCCACCTCATGAACCTATCCAGACACCTTCTCCTGAGCCAGGCACCACCTGCTTTGGGAGTGATGGCTGTAGCCTCCTCCTGGCACCTGTCTCCATCCCTCTGGCCAGTGCGTGCTGAGCATGTGTGACCCAAGCTTCCTGGGACACTTGAGGATACAGCCTTGCCCGGCCGGGCTGTTCTAGGACGAGATAGAAGGAAACAAACATAGAAGGCAGAATAAGTGGGTGACGGAGTGTCAGGAGTGCTGAGCACCATGGGGAGTCAGACAAGGAAGGAGAGTCCAGGGCACGTTGCCATTTAAGTGGGGGGCGCTGGGGTCTCCCCATGGTTCCTTCTCAGGTCACTTGCACCAGGATCTTGTTGAGTCAGGTCAGTTCCCCACTGTCCTCTCTCCTGCCCCAGCCGACTGCTGTTCCCAGACTTCCCTGGCCACGTTCCACACACCGGCTCTGCAGCCGCGCACTTTGTTCTCACGGTGTCAGGGCTCATGCACGGGAAGTTGCGTGGGCAGCCTCGGTGTTGGCGGGTTCTGTGCCTGCCCCCGACTCTCCATGAGGCCCCTCTCCCAGTGCCTGATACTCTGGGATGAAACTCTGGGCCGACGCCCCTGAGTCCTTTCCTTCACGAGGCCTGACCCCGTCCCTGTCCTCGCTAGGCCCGCCAAGCTCAGTTTTAGCAAGAATCCTGCTAAATCAGTTTATGGAGAATTACCCACCCTTGATATCTGATCCAATTCCTCATCTCCCACTTCAATCTCGTCACCCTGCTGGCCTCCTGCAAGATCCCCGCTGAGCTATTCTAGCGAGAATCCCCTACCCTCGAAGGCTCCCCTAACCAACTTCCCATCTGCTGACCCCGTGGATGCCATCAGCCCCCAGCTGTGGTTGTTGAATTCGGAGGTGAGCTCCCCTCACCACTTTCTTGAATAAAGCTTTTCTCACCATTTTAACAAGTCCTTAGAATAATCTTTTCTTAACAAACCCCTGCCCCACCCAGAATTATGGGTGCTGGGGGCAAGTTTTTAACCTCCTGAGATCCAGTAGGGCAGCAGGGAAGGCAGCAGGGCAGAGGGGGGCTGTGCTTGAGGGTGGGGTCTTGGGTCCGCCCCCACCTGTGAGGAGGGACCCCATAGAGGTGTTTAAAGCCAGGGGCAAGTGGGAGGCTGGGCCCACAGACAACCCTAAGCAGGTCATCGGCTCAGGACAGGAGGGAAGCTGGGTCAGGGCAAGAGGATGTGGGGCTGCTGGGGGCTGCTCCTGTGCTGACACATTAACTCCCTGAGGCCAGGGGAAGGGTGCATGGTCACTCATTACCACGGTCACTTATGTAACCTGGGGCATATATAGGAGCCTGGCTGAGGACACACTCACCAGCCTGCACTTTGCCACCCAAGTGCCGCTCCCTCTCAGGATGAAGGTGATGGTGGTGAGTACCCAGACCCCATGCAGAGAGGCCTTGCTGACTGCTCTCCTGGTTGCCAGCTACTCCTGCCCTCTTCCCACTGGTGCTGGGCAGCCCTGCTTGTCTGGGTCAGAGGGCTTCTTCCTCCCTGCTGCGGTCCAGCCAGGCAAGAGTCAGCAGCTGCCGACCCCTAGGCTCCCTGTGGACTCAGTCTCCTTCCAAGGCTGCTTCTGCCTCTTGAGGGTGCCCACGGGTGCCGCTCAGGCATGGTGGCCCCTGCACCCTGGAAGTGGGCGTCTGCTGACATTTGCTCCGCAGATAACGACCAGGGAGTGAGAGCTCCTGGGACTCTCAGAGGCTGGGGTGATGATGTGGGAGAGGCTGCGTGCCCTCTTGTGTCCCCCACCAGGTCGAGCAGAGGCAGGCTTGGAGTCTGCAGCCACCATGGGAATGTCTGTGCTTCCTTGTGGAGCTGGCATGATGGTGAAATGGGCTCAATCTTCCACCTACCCAGGGCCCAGACCCTTCTCTGGTCTACAGACCTGACATGGACCCAGAGGCGGCCAAAGACAAGGGCAGTTTCCGGAACTACACGGTGAGTTCCCTGCCGCCCTGCCCTGCCCCATCCACACTCTGGGGAGCAGCACCTGCCCTTCACACAGCTCCAGGGGGTGCCCTATGGGAACCCCCACCCCCATCACACCCTGTGGGGCTGCCTGGGAGAGGGTAGGTGTGGGGCCCCGTGTGCAGGGTGAGGGTGGCATCAGCCTCCGATGACCTCTGGCCTGCAGTCAGGTCCCCTCCTGGACCGTGTCTTCACCACCTACAAGCTCATGCACACACACCAGACGGTGGACTTTGTCAGGAGCAAGGTAGGCATTTCTTGCCGCCCCGTGCAACCTCTCAGGGACTCTTGCCCTCAGCCCCATGCGCCCACCAGGCACCACGTGGATGGAGAGCCCTGTGCAGTGGGCCTGCCCTGCACCTCCGGACAGGCCCTGGGCCTCCTGACCCTGGGCCCCACTGCCTTCTCCTCCACCCCCCGCCCAGCATGCCCAGTTTGGGGGCTTCTCCTACAAGAAAATGACAGTCATGGAGGCTGTGGACCTGCTGGACAGTCTGGTGGATGAGTCCGACCCGGATGTGGACTTCCCCAACTCCTTCCATGCCTTCCAGACAGCGGAGGGCATCAGGAAGGCCCACCCAGACAAGGGTGAGTTCCCATGCCCCGCTGTGGGGGGGGAGGTGCTGCCTCCAAGGAGCAGAGGGGCCTGAGGGGTAGAAGGGGACAGTGGGGGTCCCAGGCCTCCTCCAGCAGCCCTGCCTGGGTTAGGGAGCAGGCCCTGGGCCCCTTCTGGCTCTCAGCCCCCGAAAGCCTGCTTGTCCTCTGTCTTGGCCCTTGCACTCCACTCACCCTGTCCATCTCCCTCCCAGACTGGTTCCACCTTGTCGGGCTCCTGCACGACCTGGGGAAGGTCCTGGCCCTGTTCGGGGAGCCCCAGGTAAGGGCTGGTGGTGGGGGGTGAGGAGGTCTGTTTGTCGAGGCAAGGTGGGGGTCAGGGTGGCCTCGGTGCTTGGCCTGGGATACTACATGCGGGGCAGGCGAATGCCCCCAAGGCCGCCTGTCCCTCTGCAGTGGGCAGTTGTTGGAGACACCTTCCCGGTCGGATGCCGTCCCCAGGCCTCCGTGGTTTTCTGCAACTCTACCTTCCAGGACAACACTGACCTCCAGGATCCAAAATACAGGTGCTCCCCGCTGCCCAGGGCTGGCCCCCACCCACCCGAGGCAATTCCTGAGCCCCACTCACCCTCGTCTCTCACTGCAGCACAGAACTCGGCATGTATCAGCCCCACTGCGGGCTCGATAGGGTCCTCATGTCCTGGGGCCATGATGGTGAGGCCAGAGGCAGGCAGTGGGGCGGTGGGGGACAGTGGGGGAGGTGGTACCTGGTGGTGACATCCTCTCCCCACAGAGTACATGTACCAGGTGATGAAATACAACAAGTTCTCACTGCCCCCGGAGGTAGGTAAGGGGAGGGGTGACCCCACCCCATCAGCCCGCCCTGCCAGGTCCCTGCAGCCCTGCCCCTGAGCTGCTGGGTGTGGCCTTCCCTGCAGGCTTTCTACATGATCCGGTTCCACTCCTTCTACCCCTGGCATACTGGCAATGACTACCAGCAACTATGCAGTCCGCAGGACCTGGCCATGCTACCCTGGGTGCAGGAATTCAAGTACAGGCACCTCTGGGCAGGTTGTGGGAGTGGCGGGGACTGTGGGGATCTTCACAGGGCTCACTGCCCCTCCCGGCTGCAGCAAGTTTGACCTCTACACCAAGTGCCCGGACCTGCCGGATGTGGACACACTGCAGCCCTACTACCAGGGGCTCATTGACAAGTACTGCCCTGGCATCCTGAGCTGGTGACCCTCCTGCCACCCAAGCTGCTGCTGGAGCCAGGCCTGGCCCTCCGCCTGCCTGGAGAGGTCTGGCCCTGGGCAGACAACCACCATCAGGGTTCACCTCGGTGGGGGACCCCACTCGCCCCCTTAGGGTCACCACCCTTCATGGCCACTTGTGCCTGGTGGCAATAAAGACCTGGAAGGAGACTGCTTCTGAAGCATCACTGGGTGTTACTGCAGCAGGGTGGCACAGGCCAAGGGACCCTATGGGCAAGGTGGAGGCCAACTCACAGGCTCTCAGATGTGTGTGTCCCACCGCACTGGCCATGGTAAACATCTGCTCATCTCCCAGCTCCCATGTCAGAGCCTGGGGATGAGTCACCCAGCTCACCCCTACATGCTCAAAATAGTCACCAAGTCCTCTGGGCTCTGCCCCTTTAAAAAATACCCCAATAGGCTGGGTGTGGTGGTTCATGCCTGTAATCCCAGCACTTTGGGAGGCCAAGGTGAGCAGATCACGAGGTCAGCAGTTTGAGACCAGCTTGCCCAACATAATGAAACCCGATCTCTACTAAAAATACAAAAAATAAGCTGGGTGTGGTGGCAGGCACCTGCAATCCCACCTACTCAGGAGGCTGAGGCAGGAAAATTGCCTGAACCTGGGAGGTGGAGGTTGCAGTGAGCCGAGATTACGACACTGCACTCTAGCCTAGGTGACAAAGTGAGACTCTATCTCAAAAAACACAAAACAAAACAAGAAAAAACCCTAATAACTAAAAGAATCCATTCATAGAAAACAACATAAAACAAATGCTGGCTGCGAGGTGGCTCACGCGTCATCCCAGCACTTTGGGAGGCTGAGACAGGTGGATCACCTGAGGTCGGGAGTTCCAGACCAGCCTGACCAATATGGTGAAACTCTGTCTCTACTCAAAATACACAATTAGCTGGGCGTGGGGGCACATGTTTGTAATCCTAGCCACTCTTGAGGCTAAGGCAGGAGAACAGCTTGAACCTGGGAAGCGGAGGTTGCGGTGAGCTGAGATCATGCCACTGCACTCTACCCTGGGCAACAAGAATGAAACTCTGTCTCAAAAATAAAAATAAAATGGCCCGGCACGGTGGCTCACACCTGTAATCCCAGCACTTTGGGAGGCTGAGATGGGAGGATCACAAGGTCAGGAGCTTGAGACCAGCTTGGCCAATATGGTAAAACCCCATCTCTACTAAAAAATACAAAAATTAGCTGGACATGGTGATGCACAACTGTGGTCCCAGCTACTCGGGAGGATCCCCAAAACTGGATCCTCAAATCTGGACTCTTCTATTTTGTTAATAACACTATGAAATCTCCCAGTTCATTCTTCACACAGAAGATATACTGGCCTTTGAAAATCATCTTCCTGCTTAAAATGGCTTCCCATCAAAGTTAAGAATAAAACCCAAATTTCCAAATCCAATTGTGATATGATTTATGGCTAGCCACATTAAAATCAGACTTATTATTTTAACAGATAGAGACAGGGTTTTCACTTTGTTGCTAAGCTGGTCTCGAACTCCTGGGCTCAAGTGATCCTTCCACCTCAGCCTCCCATGTGGCTAGGACTACCGACTCAAGGCAGAAGAATCATTTCAACCCGGGAGGCGAAGGTTGCAGTGAGCTGAAATTGCGTCACTGCACTCCAGCCTGGGCGACAGAGCGAGACTCCGTCTCTAAATAAATAAACAATTTAAAAAATAAAAATAAAAAATGAAACAAGTGCACAGTTTAAATGCCATAAAGCAAACACCTGCGGCCACCACCCCTGATCCGCCCCTCCAGGGCCCCCAGCGTACCCGGGATGCGGCCCCTCCGCAGCTCCGAAGCCACTGTCCCTCCTCTCCGCACGGTTCTGTCACCCAGGCGTGCAGCCCTCGGCGCCACACAGCGGCTTCCCCTCCCTCTTCTCCGAAATTCATCCCTGAAGAAAGCCGATTGTCCCAGGAAATTCATCTCGCGGGGATTCTGTACCTGTTAACATTTTCCTCGGAACTTCTGCTCATTGGTGCGGATTGTGAGGCTTCCCCAGAGGCTTTCAGGCAGCGGTGTTTCTTGAGGAGGAGGCGTGCAGCGTCTGTCCTCAGGGCGGTCTGACGGCAGCGGCAGCTGCGGGGGCGGTGGGGGGTGGTGTTCAGGCTCATCCGGGTCCTCCACTCACCCGGAAGTGCCGGGGTGGCTCTCAGTCCTCGCCCTCCGGCGGAAGTGGGAACTGCCTCCCACGTGCGCTGTGGCTGCACAGTGGTACTGTTTGTATAGAAAAGCAGATCAATATTTCAGTCCTTTCCTCACTATTTTTTTTTTTCTGAGATGGCGTCTCGCTCTGTTGCTCAGGCTGGAGTGCAGTGGTGCAATCTTGGCTCACTGCAACCTCTGCCTCCTGGGTTCAAGCGATTCTCCTGCCTCAGCTTCCCGAGTAGCTGGGGTTACAAGCATGAACCACGACGCCCAGCTAATTTGTTATGTTTTTAGTAGAGACGAGGTTTCACCATGTTGGCCAGGCTAGTCTGGAACTCCTGACCTCAAGTGATCGGCCCGCCTCGGCCTCCGGCAGTGCTGGGATTACAGGCGTGAGCCACTGTTCCTGGCCTCTTCCCTTAATTTGCCAGCGTGCCTGAGAGCTGGTTCTCTGGCATCCTTGGGGCAGTCAGCTTGCGTTTGTGTGTAGAACATTCAATCTCAGCATATTTGATGGCCGTTCGGTGAGGGATTCCTTCCTAGGGCTCAGTTATCCCATCCTTGGCACGGACGGCGAGGGGTTTCCAGGGTGACTCCCGGCTCCTCCCACCATGACACCCACCGTCTGTGATGCGCGCCACACATGTTCCCTGTGGCTGCCATAACGAGTTTCTACACTCGTTAGACCCCCACACTGTTCCGTGTGGCTGCCATAACGAGTTTCTACAGATTGGGTGGCTTAAAGCAACAGAAATTCCACCAGAAACGTTCAAACTAATTAATAAATTCGGCAAAGTTGCAGCATACAAAATCAACACACAAAAATCAGTAGCACTTCTAAATACACTAACAACAATCTGAAAAATAAATCAAGAAAACAATCACATTTACAATAGCTACAAAAAAATTAAACATTTAGAAATAAATTTAACTGGCCAGGTGCGGTGGCTCACACCTGTAATCCCAGCACTTTGGGAGGCTGAGGTGGGCAGGTTACCCTGTCCCACCAAGGAAAACAAAGACAGCGTTTCTTGTAAATGGTAAAATTGAACTTTTGAGCAAACACCAGGATTTAGGTAAACCTGTGTCCACCACTGTAAACTTCACAGCTTCTGAAACTTTTTTTTTTTTGGAGACTGAGTCTTGCTCTGTTGCCCAGGTTGGAGTGCAGTGGTGTGATCTCAGCTCACTGCAACCTCCATCTCCCAGGTTCAAGAGATTCTCCTGCCTCAGCCTCCCAAGTAGCTGGGACTACAGGCACCAGCACCACACCCAGCTAATTTTTGTATTTTTAATAGAAACGGGATTTCTCCATGTTGGCCAGGCTAGTCTCGAACTCCTGATCTCAGGTAATCTGCCCACCTCTGCCTCCCAAAGTGCTGGGTTTACAGGCCTACACCAGTGCACCTGGCATGACACTTAAAAACTTTTCTGGCTGGATACGGTGGCTCAGGCCTGTGGTCCCAGCACTTTGGGAGACTGAGGTGGAAGGATCCCTTGAGGACACGAGTTTGAGACCAGCCTGGTATGACTCTGTCTCTACAAAAAAAAATGTTTTTGTAAATAATACTTTTTTCCTGGGCCAAGCATGGTTGCTCATGCCTGTAATCCCAGCACTTTGGAAAACCAAGGCGGGCAGATCACCAAAGGTCAGGAGTGTGAGACCAGCTTGGCCAACGTGGTGAAACGTTGTCTCTACTAAAAACACAAAATTAGCCAGGCATGGTGGCATGCACCTGTAATCCCAGCTACTCAGGAGGCTGAGGCAGGAGAATTGCTTGAACCTGGGAGGTGGAGGTTGCAGTGAGCTAAGATCCTGCCACTGCACTCCAGCCTGAGCAACAAAGTGGGACTCCATCTCAAAAAAATAAATCAATCAATAACAAAAAACCTCTTTTTTCTGATGAAATTGATGGTGACATTAATGACTGTGACTTTTTTTGAGATAAAGTCTCGCTCTGTCGCCCAGGCTAGAGGGCAGTTGTAATAACCTGCTTTTTGTTAGCTTAAACTGACTCTCTCTTTCTTAGCTTAATGCTGTTCAGGCTTCTTGTTAGCTTCTTGAGCTAGACAGACTCCATCTTAGCTTCTTCATTTTAGTTATTCCCCTCATTAAGTATGTAACTGTAGTATGTAGCTGGGGTAGGCTGACACTGGGTACATCCAGGAGTACATTTGCTGATAAGAGCCCGAGTTAAGCGGTACTAGCAGAGCCTGGGAATGCAGGTGCTGCCGAGTACCCAGAGCCCCCATTTGTATAAGTTATATGTCTTTTTATGACAGCTCTAGCCCTTGCACCTGGTACTGTTTTATTTCTCATGTACTACTTTATGTTTTAACTTTTTACTTACTCTGCTTCTGTGAAAAAATTGCTTCAGCTAGGTTCCCCTCTTCCTTTTCAAACCAGGGTATAAGAAACCCCCTAACTCTTTCTTCGGGGCCGAGAGAATTTTGGGCTTTAGCCACCTCTCGGTCGCCAGCTAAAATAAAGGACCCATGGCCGGGCATGGTGGCTCATGCCTGTAATCCCAGCACTTTGGGAGGCCAAGGCGGGCAGATCATGAGGTCAAGAGATTGAGACCATCCTGACCAACATGGTGAAACCCCGTATCTAGTAAAAAACACAAAAATTAGCTGGGCCTGGTGGCACAGCCTGTAGTACTGCCAGTCGGGAGGCTGAGGCAGGAGAATTGCTTGAACCTGGGAGGCAGAGTTGCAGTGAGCTGACAACCAACCACACAAAACCACCCTGCACAAATACTTACAAACCAACAAAAAAAAAAAAAAAAAAAAACAACTCACGATTCAATCTCAGAGTGTGGCGCATTCCTTGACTCACTCGGGTATAATCTTGGCTCATTGCAACCTCTGCCTCCCTGGGCTCAAGTGATCCTCCCACCTCAGTGTCCCACCTCAGCTGGGATGACAGGTGTGAGTCATCATGCCCAGCCTCTCTAATGAGTTTATTCTTACATTTAAATAAAATTAATATGTAAATCTTTTAGGCCAGGCATGGTGGCTCACACCTATAATTCTAGCACTTTGGGAAGGTGAGGTGGGTGAATCACGAGGTCAAGAGATCAAGACCATCCTGGGCAACATAGTGAAACCCCGTCTCTACTAAAAATACAAAAATTAGCTGGGTGTGGTGGTGCATGCTTGTAATCCCAGCTACTCGGGAGGCTGAGGCAGGAGAAAAAAAAGCTCTTGACCTGCTACTATGTTTTCTTAAGAAATATAAATAGGCTGGGCAAGGTGGCTCATGCCTGTAATTGCAACACTTTGGGAGGCTGAGGTGGGCAGATCACCTCAGGTCAGGAGTTCAAGACCAGCCTGACCAATATGGAGAATCCCTGTCTCTACTAAAAATACAAA